>OU696585.1:5327959-5610459 GCA_916048095.2 Sacculina carcini
ATTGATTGTCGCTGTATTATTTTAGTTTATGCGTTGCATGTTTATGTTGTGCGTATTAAGCATGCGTTATGTGTGTGTGCGTATCTTTGCGTTATATGCGTTGCGTGTTTGTTTCATTGCATAAATTAATTTCATTGTATAAATTTACACACTTCGCAATATGCTTGTATGTATGTTCGCACCGTGCACACCACCGGATGTGTTATTTTCGTCGCCTATTTGCGCCGTGTGTTTATGTCGCCGTCTGGCTATGTCATCGCCGTCTGGCTATGTCGTGTTTGTGTCGCGCTGTATATCCGCGCCGCCTGTGTGCTTGTGTCTGTCTGTCTGATCCGCCTGTGTGCGCTGCCCATTCTCCACGCAAGCCGGCGGAATTGCTACTGTGTGTTCACACCACCCACGACGATGGTAGTCCAGCTATTTCCCGCGACAATTCACACGACTGTTTGCTCAGACGTCGCACGGCACGTTCCAGACGGTCACGTGACCGGTGTCCTACATGGAGTGAAGGGATTCCGGCTGGTGCTAGACATAGGTGGATTCCGGCTGGTGTTGGACAAGTCAGTCGAGAATAGTGCGTGCTGTCACACAGTGCTAGAGTTGTTCGCTCGCTTCATTGTGTTCCCGCGACTTAGTCGTACTCCCCGCGTATTCGTGTCCAGCCGCTGCGGGTATCGTATCTTATTGTATTGTTTCGTAATTGTAATTATGTATTAATGTTATGTAAATGTGTGAATGTAATATATAGCTGATTTACTAATTGTTTTCTATGCATGTGTAGCGACCCAGTCCATAACTGTTGCGTCGTACTAATACCGCTAGATGGCGCCATGTGTACACATTCACTGTTTGTATGCGCGATTTTCGACCTTATAGACTGTGACTGTGCGATAGCGTAACATAAGTACGTCTGATAGCACGATATACAGCAAATGTTTTTCATGATTATATATTAATTATACAATTGATTGCCACACGTTGTACTATTTTACATTGCTATATATGTACGCTTCAAATCCTGGTCGCTGCGCTACGTGTAATATTTATATGTGTGTAAACTTGTGCATTTACTATGTGAGCATTATGCCCTGCATTAGACCGTTTCAAGTTAAGCACCATTATGGGGTAAATTTCGATGCCTTGCTTTGTCAAGTCAGTCGAACTTTGTGAAGTGAATACAGTGCTACGTGTTACAGTGAAAGTGTTGTGCTATCCCTCTCCTTTCGTTGGGTAATAGGTGGTAGTTTACGCTGGTAGCTCCGGTATTACCAGTATTGCATTCCACGGACCCGTCTCTTCCTTCTTTCTTGCCACTCTCCCCTTGGCTCAGGCCTCTCACCCACTGGAGGTGAGAGTGCTCGCTCCGGGTGCAGTACGATCCCGGAGCACACCGGTCCTGATTGAGCCCAGGCCTAAACAGGCTAGCAGAGGCGTGGGTTGCCCTGCTTCAAGAAGGGAAATTGCCGGGTCGCGTGTCGGTGAACACAGGCCACATTTGGCCCAATAGAATTGGACCCAAATCCAAAATTCTACACTGGTGACCCCGACAACCGGCATGCTAGAACCCGGAGGCACGACACCACAGGCACAGTCGCCCGACGGTAATGTGGATCTCACAACCACAGCCAAGCCGTGGACGACATTCCGCCTACCACCGTTCTGCGCTGACGAGCCCGAATTGTGGCTCACACAAGTGGAGTTCGCGTTCGACGTATCCGGTATCGACGATGGCCGCAGCCGTCTCAAAATGCTCGCGGCGAACCTTCCGATGCCGGTCGCGGTCCAAGTAAAGGACATCATCAGCCGACAGACTGCGACATTCACCGAACTCTGCGAAGCACTCCGTTCACGACTGGCTACCTCTCGCGCATCCAAACTCGAAGCACTGCTGCGCCATCAACAGTTAGGTAATCAGCGACCATCGCAACTGTTGCGCAACATGCGCAACGAAGTGACAGCGGCAGGAGATCCTGGAGACACCGGACTTCTGCGAACGCTATTTCTCCAGCGATTGCCACAAACAATCCGCACCGCACTGTCTCTCCTTCCAGAGAACAGTGACTTGGACGTGTTGGCTACCGCCGCTGATCGCTTTGCTCAAGCAACTGCCAATCAATCGGCTACAGTCTGGCCAGAAGTGGCGGCGATTCGGCAAGTAGAGCACGCTGCATCAGCTCCTACAGCACCAACCGTGTCCCACACGGAATTTTCTCAGCTGATGGGGAAAATGACGGAGCTCATCAGCGAACTGCAGCTCTCAAGGAGTCACGCAGCCGAAAGTCGCTCTCGCCCGCCACAGCGGAACCGCTCGCTGTCTCGTCGCAACTCCAGACCGAGCCAAAACCAGGTGCGCAGTGACGAAAATCGTGTTTGTCGCTTCCACCGCAGATTTGGCTCATCAGCTTACAGATGCGAGCTTCCGTGTACTTGGACTGCTACAGCCAACTCGGAAAACTGATGAGCCTGCGGCGCAGCGCACCAGCGTCGACGGGCGAAATTCACAAACCGGTGCCTCTCTTCTTTGTACAAGACAGCATGAATAGACGACGCTTCTTAGTGGACACCGGTGCCCAGGTGAGTGTTCTGCCTGTGTCAAGCTTGCCAGAACCTCCGCCGCAACAGTCTTCCAAGCTGTTAACGGCAAACGGTTCGCTCGTAAATGTCTATGGCACTCATGAGCTTACATTGACACTCACTCATGGCCCTCCGTTGCGCTGGAAATTTGTAGTCGCTGACACGACACTTCACATAATCGGCGCTGATTTGCTTGCACATTACCGTCTCATTGTCGATGTGCATCGCATGATGTTAAGCGATATTTCGGGACGTGTCCGCGCCCGAGGTACTGTGAATACCCTGACATCTCCTCGGCTACAGTGCCTTGTAGAAATTTCACCGGCGTTTCAGTCGTTACTCGCCGAATTTCCAGGTGTGGTGCGTCCGCCCGATCAGCCATTTCCGCTGCGTCATTCGGTAACGCACCATATCCAAACACACGGTCCGCCGAAATTCGCTAGACCACGCCGCTTGCCTCCCGACCGACTGAATGTGGCAAAGCAATCATTTTCCGATATGCAAAGGCTCGGAATCATGAGGCCATCGAGCAGCAGCTGGGCTGCACCACTGCATATGGTGCGCAAGAAACAGCCTGGCAAGTGGCGTCCGTGCGGGGACTACCGCGCCCTGAACGCGTGTACCGTACCGGACAAATATCCGATCCCGCACATTCAAGACTTCGTGACGAATCTGGCGGGTTGTCGTGTATTCACCACCTTGGATCTTGTGAGGGCGTACAATCAGATCCCAGTAGAGCCGAACGACGTCCACAAAACTGCAATTACTACACCGTTCGGGCTCTTCGAGGCTACGCGAATGCCGTTTGGTCTCCGCAACGCGGCCCAAACAATGCAACGCTTCGTTGATCAAATACTGGCAGGGCTCAACAATGTGTACGCGTACATAGATGATATTATCATCGCCAGTTCCAACATGGCAGAACATGAAGTTCACGTACGCGCAGTCTTACGCCGCCTACAAAAATATGGAGTTATCATCAACCCAAATAAGTGCGTGTATGAGCAAGCCGAAGTATCGTTCCTGGGTCATCGTCTCACCGCCAATGGTATCTCCCCGTTGCCAGACAAAATAGACGCCATCATGTCATTTCCCAAGCCAGAAACACAGGCTCAGCTTCGTCGATTTCTCGGAATGACAGCGTTCTACAACCGCTTCTTGCCCGCTGCAGCAGAGCAACTGCAGCCGCTGCACAAACTAGTGGTGCCAGCCGGTAAGCGTTCTCGCCGACCCGTAAATTGGACTGGCGATGCACAAGACGCTTTCCAAAACATCAAAGAGAAACTGGCTGCTGCCGTCATGCTGACGCACCCAGTTCGCGACGCTCCAATCAGCCTACAGGTGGATGCGTCCGACAAAGCTATCGGAGCAGTCCTGCAGCAATATGCACACGACGACTGGAAGCCACTGGCATTCTTTTCAAAAGCGTTGCGTCCAACCGAGTGCCGCTACAGCACGTTTGGTCGTGAGCTCTTGGCAATCTACTTGGCCATCCGAAGATTTAGGCACGCAGTGGAGGGCCGACCATTGATTATTTTCACAGACCATCGCCCACTCGTCACCGCTGTGAACTCTCATTCGGACCGCTATTCTCCACGAGAAATTCGTCATCTTGAGTTCATAACCCAGTTCACGACGGATATCAGACACGTGGCGGGCTCCGACAACGTTGTAGCTGATGCTTTATCGCGCACAATCAGCGTTCTGTGTCATCCAAAACCACCACTTCACGATTTCGATGCGTTAGCAGCCGCACAGCAAGCCGATGTCGCCTTGCAGCGGTTAGAAGACACGGAACATTCGCTACGGCTACGCAGAATCAAACTCGCAAGCGGTGCACTCTTGCTATGTGATGAATCGACAGGCCGCCCTCGTCCAATCATACCGACAAGCTTCCGCAGACATTACTTTTCTCTGTGGCACAATATGTCGCATCCGGGTGTTCACGCCACACAAAAACTGATCACATCTCGCTGTGTTTGGCCAAATATGAAGCGTGACATTCAACAGTGGACACGCTCATGTTTATCATGTCAACGCGCCAAGGTCCACAGACACACACGAGCTCCAATCGGCACCTTTGACGTGCCCAGCGACCGATTCCGACATGTGCACGTCGACTTGGTTGGTCCGCTGCCTGCATCCAACGGAATGACGTACGTACTCACATGCATCTGTCGCTTCACAAGGTGGGCAGAAGTGATACCCATTGCTGACATGCGAGCCGAAACAGTATGTCGTGCATTTTTGCTTGGCTGGTTAGCGCGATTTGGTGTCCCTGAAATTGTGACAACAGACAGAGGTACGCAATTCACCGGCACTCGCTGGCAGCAACTGTGTGAAGTCATGGGCTTCAAACACAAAACTACATGCAGCTACCATCCGGCAAGCAATGGCCTTGTTGAGCGTCTGCATCGCCAACTTAAGGCATCACTGCGAGCGCACATGTCAGTCAATTGGACGGACACTCTGCCAATTGTTCTTCTTGGTTTACGAACGGCCGTCAAAGCAGACCTGCAAGTGTCATCCGCCGAACTAGTATACGGCACGCCGCTACGCATTCCATGCGAAATGATTGTGCCTCGTACAGGACGCGCCCAACAGCCGCAAACATCGCTCGCGTATGCAGACACATTGAGGCGATCCATGGCCCATATCAGACCAACGCCACCGCGTCACACGTCTGCCAGATCCCACGTGCCATCCGCCCTTGTATCGTGCAGCCATGTATTTGTCCGCCATGAAGCGCGTCATACTCCGCTTGATTGTCCCTACGACGGTCCTTTTCGTATTGTCAGCCGGACGGATAAGACAATTACAATCCAGCGCCGTTCGAAAACAGACACAGTCTCCATCGATCGAGTCATCCCGGCCGTTGTTGGAAACGTCGAACCATGCACGTCACACACCAGTGATCCGAAATCAGCAACTAAACTGTTCCTTTCACAGCCATGCACGGGACCAGATCCTTTGCTGAAGATGCGCGGGACAAAAACGGTCAGTAGTGCAACGACAACACGGCCGCAAATCATCAGATCATCACAAGTGTCACCACAATCTAAACGACCACAGGATCAACAACAAACACAACCTTCACAACAACGAAACAGGCAAACACATAAACGACAGTTATCACCACCAACTGAATCCACACAACCATCATCCATTTTGCAGACTCGTGTAGGACGAATTGTGCGAACTCCCAAACGGTATCGAGTCTCCTTCCTAGTCAACTCTGACGGGGGGGGGTAGTGTAGCGACCCAGTCCATAACTGTTGCGTCGTACTAATACCGCTAGATGGCGCCATGTGTACACATTCACTGTTTGTATGCGCGATTTTCGACCTTATAGACTGTGACTGTGCGATAGCGTAACATAAGTACGTCTGATAGCACGATATACAGCAAATGTTTTTCATGATTATATATTAATTATACAATTGATTGCCACACGTTGTACTATTTTACATTGCTATATATGTACGCTTCAAATCCTGGTCGCTGCGCTACGTGTAATATTTATATGTGTGTAAACTTGTGCATTTACTATGTGAACATTATGCCCTGCATTAGACCGTTTCAAGATGCCTTGCTTTGTCAAGTCAGTCGAACTTTGTGAAGTGAATACAGTGCTACGTGTTACAGTGAAAGTGTTGTGCTATCCCTCTCCTTTCGTTGGGTAATAGGTGGTAGTTTACGCTGGTAGCTCCGGTATTACCAGTATTGCATTCCACGGACCCGTCTCTTCCTTCTTCCTTGCCACTCTCCCCTTGGCTCAGGCCTCTCACCCACTGGAGGTGAGAGTGCTCGCTCCGGGTGCAGTACCATCCCGGAGCACACCGGTCCTGATTGAGCCCAGGCCTAAACAGGCTAGCAGAGGCGTGGGTTGCCCTGCTTCAAGAAGGGAAATTGCCGGGTCGCGTGTCGGTGAACACAGGCCACATTTGGCCCAATAGAATTGGACCCAAATCCAAAATTCTACACATGCTTAACCGTACTTAACAAGTGTAGTTAACAAGTGGTGACCCCGACGTCATAGAATTGTATATTATTATATGCGGACACCGTGTTCAACAAGTGGTGAACTCGCTAACAACTAACCACTAACAGTGGTTGTAGTAACAGCTACTTCACGCATTAACCAACTCTTACAGGTTTTACAGGTACACTTGCATCTAACATCATGAGTCTTGATCTTCGATCTCGATCTTGGTCTTGATTTTTGCGCGTCTTGCCTTGTATCGCGTATTGCCTTGTGTTGCGTCTTGGCTTATCTTGCGCGTATTGCCTTGTGTTGCGTCTTGGCTTATCTTGCGCGTATTGCCTTGTGTTGCGTCTTGGCTTATCTTGCGCGTATTGCCTTGTGTTGCGTCTTGGCTTATCTTGCGCGTCTTGGCCTACATCGCGTCTGGGCTTACATCGTGTATTGGCTTATCTTGCATCTTGGTTTTTATTGAATCTTGTGTTATATATCTTGTATAATCTTGTATTATACCGTGTGTTCTTGCATTCGAGCGTACTACTTACTTGCGAACGGCATATCGTTTTGGTACACATCTGCGCTTAACCTACTGCGTTTTTTCGATTCTGGTTGAATTAGCCTGGAGATGGACAGTCAGTCTAAATCTTCAAAGAAGCACGCCAGCAAAGGCGACAATCAGTCAGCCAGCGACACTCAGTCTACCAGCCAAGTCATATCTACCAGCGAATCTGCCGCCGCTCGTCAGTCTACAGGTGACAAACAAACCCAACAGACAGCCGTTATGGGCCCGCCTCCTGCTTTTGTAGAAGAACACCCACACATATGGGTTATTCAGCCGGATCTGTATTTCGCTAGGGCTCAAATAACAGACGACATGCTTCGTTTTCAAACTGCAGCGTCTCTTCTGCCTCCCCATCATGTGATGGAATTTATCGACATGATTCGACAGCCGCCAGCCGATGCTTACACGCAGCTTTGTCAGGCTCTGCAGGCTCGCTTAGGCAAGACGACTGAACAAAAACTACGCTCAGTGCTGGAATCACAAGAGCTCGGAGACCGTCGTCCCAGCCAGTATCTACGGCATCTCCAAGAATTGACACGACCGTATGTCAAAGACGGGGAGTCACCTTTGCTGAGGCAAATATTTTTGAAGGGCATGCCTGAGGACGTAATGCTTTTCTTGCAGTTTTTTCCCGACGACACTCTGCTTGACACACTGGCAGGTACGGCAGATATAATTATTTCTGCCATGCCACGCGCCAAGGCAGCAATAAACAGGGTACAGTGTTATGAAGCCACCGCTGATACTACCTGCACTTAAGCTCAGCAAAACATGGAAGAGCTAAAGACAATCAAACAGCAGCTAAATGAAATTCAGCGAATGCTCAGCAGATTGTCAACCGAACAGCGAACGTCGCGTAGTCGCGCAAATTCTTCAGAGCGGCAATCACGCATCCAACGCACCAAATCTCCGCGAAAATCTGCCGCATCCGGATAACACTCAACAGGTGAGCACAGTGCACCACCAGACAAGAAATACTGCTGGTATCACTGGAAATTCGGTGAAAAGCTCAGACCTGTGTGAAACCGTGCTCGCATCATTTAAACTGAACGGAGGGCGTGAAAGATCGCCTATTTCACCCCTCACATCATCCATCCATGGCGACAATTCTTTACCATTTTATATCCGCGATCCAACAACAGGCTGCAATTTTCTCATCGACACTGGCGCTCAATATAGTTTATTGCCCGCCAAATGCAAACTGGTGCGTAGCTCCACTGCTTCACAGCCAGTGAAATCTCCCTTGGTGCTACAATCTGTGAATTCATCGCAAATCAACACCTACGGAAGCATTTCTACCTGCGTGTCTTTAGGTCTCAGACGCAATTCTCACTGGACCTTCATAATTGCCGATATTGACACAGCCATCATTGGTATCGACTTCCTCTCTCACCACAATATCAACGTTATCCCGCGTGAGCGTCAAATTGTGGACGGCGAAACCGGTTTGAAAGCCACAGGCATAACTCGCCGGAGCTCGCTCAATATTTCAGTGTGCGCTCCTCAGCACGACAAAGTGTATGTAGATTTACTGTCAAAGTACCCTGGGTTGTTGTCTCCAATGGTATTTACTAGTACATCTAATCATGGCGTTTTTCATCGCATTCAAACACGAGGAAAGCCTGTTTTTTGCCGCCCGCGAAAGCTTGATGCGGCCAGGCTCAAGATAGCCAAAGATGAGTTCCAACGCATGCTCGATCAAGGTATAATACGCCCTAGCCAGAGTCCGTACGCGTCTGCCCTACACTTGGTGCCAAAAGCGCGAGATGGCGAATGGAGGCCATGCGGAGACTACAGAGCTCTCAATAATATCACAGTACCCGATAGATACCCAATTCCCTATTTACAAGATCTTACAGCAGCTCTGCACGGAACCAACATATTCACCAAAATAGATCTGGTGAAAGCATTCTTTCAAGTGCCTGTAAATCCACAAGATATTTCAAAGACTGCCATTTGTACACCCTTTGGATCCTTTGGAATGCTGCGAATGTTTTTTGGCTTGCGTAACAGCGCGCAAGCCATGCAGCGTCTGCTGGATACAATTTTTCGCGGACTTGATTTCATATTCGTCTACATTGACGATATTTTGATTGCTAGCAAATCAAAAACCGAGCATTTGAGACATTTAGATATAGTTTTTGATCGGTTACATGCACATGATATTAAGATTAATATCAAGAAATGTGTTTTTGGCAAGCGCGAAATAACGTTTTTAGGTCACAGAATCACCGAACGCGGCATCTCACCGTATGACGATGCAACGAAGGCTATCACCGAATACCCACGTCCTGTTTCGCACCAACAATTGCGCAGGTATTTAGGCATGGTGAATTTTTATCATCGTTTCTTGCTGAACGCCGCGACTCTTCTCGCGCCCCTCCATCGTTTGCTGACAAATAACGCCAAGCGCTCCAAGGTGCCTGTCGTGTGGACAGATGAGGCAGAGCAAGCATTTGATGAGAATAAAGCCGCTCTCAGCTCAGCTACTATCCTTTGCCATCAGAACGAATCAGCTCAACTTAGGTTATTCACTGACGCCAGCAATTCAAGTATAGGTGCTGTACTACAACAAATGAGTGACGGTGTCTGGCAGCCATTGGCCTTTTGGTCTAAGCAGCTCAACTCCGCTCAAACAATGTATAGCGCTTTTGGTCGCGAGGTAATTGCTGTTTACTTATCGGTGCGTCATTTTCGTCCATACTTGGATGGTCGTGAATTTATCATCTTCACCGATCACAAACCTATTGTGCACGCTATTAGAGCACCCACAGCTAATCATTCACCACGTGAGCAGCGTCATTTGGATTTTATTCCGCAATTTACATCAGATGTGCGTCACATCAGTGGTAAAGACAATGTTGTCTCAGACGCTCTGTCTAG
Organism: Sacculina carcini; assembly: GCA_916048095.2. Taxonomy (NCBI): domain Eukaryota; kingdom Metazoa; phylum Arthropoda; class Thecostraca; family Sacculinidae; genus Sacculina; species Sacculina carcini. The sequence goes on from OU696585.1 coordinate 5,337,961, forward strand.
AATATGTTCTTGCAGTGATCTACCAAGTGTTAATATCAGAGAAATGGCAGAAGCACAGCAAGCCCAGTCCGATTTAATCGATTCAGCGAGTAGTTTAAAGTTGCAGTGGATTGAATTTCTCGCCATTTCCGACCGCAAACTCCTGTGCGACACGTCCTTAGACAAGCCAAGCCCCTTTGTGCCCGAAGCGATGCGTAGGCGTGTTTTCCAGTCACTTCACAATATGTCTCACCCGGGTCGAACCGCCACGCTCAAGCTTATAGCTGAACGGTTTGTTTGGCCACACATGCGCAGAGACGTCGCTAGTTGGACACGCACTTGTTTACAGTGTCAACAATCGAAGGTCTCACGACACAATTCGTCACCTGCTGCCCAGTTTCAACCACCATCACAGAGATTCGAACACATCCATGTAGATATAGTAGGTCCGCTACCGTACTCGCACAATTGCCAGTATATTCTGACAATTGTTGATCGGTTTACTAGATGGCCTGAGGCATGTCCGATACCTGATGTATCAGCTGAAACTATTGCTCGATATTTCGTATCCACGTGGATATCCCGTCTCGGTGTGCCAGCTACTATAGTGTCTGACAGAGGTAGTCAGTTCACTTCAAACTTGTGGCGACAAATTAATAATCGTTTAGGGGCTCATATCCGTTTCACTACTGCTTACCATCCTGCGGCGAACGGAATGGTCGAGAGACTGCACCGACAATTGAAAAGCGCTTTACGAGGGTGCATAAATTGGGTGGACAGATTATCAATTGGTCTATTAGGCATCAGAGCCTGTATTAAAGAACCACTCAATTGTTCCTGTGCTGAACTTGTTTACGGTGCCAAACTTCATCTTCCTAGCGAATTTTTCCACACAAATACTAACAAAACCGACGCGTGTGAGCTTGCAAAACAGCTCTCTCAGCATATCAGCTCCGTGAGACCACAGCAGCCGAGACCTGTCGACAAAGCAGTCTTCAAGCTGCCTGCGCTGGATTCGGCCGACTTCGTGTTTGTGCGGCACGACGGTCATCGCCGTCCATTGCAGCCGGTGTACGACGGGCCGTACAAGGTGCACAACAGAACACCGGAGACGTACACCATTGAACGCAATGGCTCAGATGTCCTCAACATTGACCGACTGCGACCAGCCTTCATTGACAACAATATACAGCCAACGCCGGAGACAGATAGTACATTGTTCGCGGATCCAGTGCCACAACAACATGCTGGTACACGTCCAGCAGAACAACAACTCCCCGGTGCGCCAACATCATCACAACAATTATCCGGTGACACAGCAACGCCACAACACATTCATTCTCGATCAGGCCAACGCATCAGGCCACCTGTTCGTATCTCGCCCTGATCTGAGGAGGGGGCTCCTGTGGCGTACACACTTGTTCACACACACATGTTTCTTTTGTATTGATTGTCGCTGTATTATTTTAGTTTATGCGTTGCATGTTTATGTTGTGCGTATTAAGTATGCGTTATGTGTGTGTGCGTATCTTTGCGTTATATGCGTTGCGTGTTTGTTTCATTGCATAAATTCATTTCATTGTATATATTTACACACTTCGCAATATGCTTGTATGTATGTTCGCACCGTGCACACCACCGGATGTGTTATATTTGTCGCCTATTTGCGCCGTGTGATTACGTCGCCGCCTGGCTATGTCATCGCCGTCTGGCTATGTCGTGTTTGTGTCGCGCTGTATATCCGCGCCGCCTGTGTGCTTGTGTCTGTCTGTCTGATCCGCCTGTGTGCGCTGCCCATTCTCCACACAAGCCGGCGGAATTGCTACTGTGTGTTCACACCACCCATGACGATGGTAGTCCAGCTATTTCCCGCGACAATTCACACGACTGTTTGCTCAGACGTCGCACGGCACGTTCCAGACGGTCACGTGACCGGTGTCCTACATGGAGTGAAGGGATTCCGGCTGGTGCTAGACATAGGTGGATTCCGGCTGGTGTTGGACAAGTCAGTCGAGAATAGTGCGTGCTGTCACACAGTGCTAGAGTTGTTCGCTCGCTTCATTGTGTTCCCGCTACTTAGTCGTACTCCCCGCGTATTCGTGTCCAGCCGCTGCGGGTATCGTATCTTATTGTATTGTTTCGTAATTGTAATTATGTATTAATGTTATGTAAATGTGTGAATGTAATATATAGCTGATTTACTAATTGTTTTCTATGCATGTTTAACCGTACTTAACAAGTTTAGTTAACAAGGTGCGAAAACATTCAATGAACATTCAGCATATGCACATGTTCACTGGGCGTAGTATCAAGTTGACAAATTGGCATGTCAAGTCATACATTGTATAACATGCGCGCGCAAACACAAACATACAGACACGAAGTTCAACACACATCGATTAGTGAATGAAACAATGTGACGACAAGCGAATATAGCCACCTATCGGCATAAACCTGCTAAGTAGTCGACTATAGATGGCGCTCTTTAATCGCACACAATTCGACCGTCCAAATTACATCATACATGCAAGCACCAGATATCAGCAGGCTTACATAACAATCATACAATACAGGTAGGCGCGCAGACATGCACATATATTCATTTTAAAAGCACGCACGCGAGACGCCTCACAGTTTCGACCACCGACCAATCAATTGGAATCGGACAATACAACACAGGTTAAAATTCAGGTAGGCAATAACGATGAATGACGCTAGCGCACAGACAAATGTACATAAACTCATACAACACAGTGGTTTCAATGGCAACTCATATTCATACAGCACCTTCTAATATACACAATTTCGTAATTGGCCTCCGATAAGTACCCGCAGCTGTCCTCATCATAACAGATCGAACCAAGTCATCGGAGCCCTTATCCACAGATACCACCAGACCTGGAGGCCACTTATTTATTCCGCAGGTATGCTGTCCAGCTCATTAGAATTGGATACGAACTTGGTGAGCCGGAACCCTCTGGTCGCCAAACATCCACGAGTTCTTTAACAAACGGTAAAGCCGAATGCACGGATTCGACAGCTTTATGATAATCATCAACGTAGAAGTTTCTCAAGATTGTGTCCAATACATGATGAGGGTATTTACCACTGAACTCTGTCGATATCTGCCGGAGAGCATAGTTGACTACGCTTGGGCTCCATGTCCCGCCAAAAAGATGTGAAGTCATCCGCAATTCTACAATCGAGCTAATGGTATCGTTCCCTTGGAACCATAAAAACCTGAGAACATCTCTATCTTCAACTGGCACTCTCACCTGGTGAGACATCGCCTCTATATCAGCAGTGAAAGCTACCGCTCCTTCACGAAAACGCAGTAGCACACCTATGAGTTTATTCGCCAAATCAGGACCTTGTTGCACATAATCATTCAAGGAACACCTACCGAATGCCGCAGCGCAATCGAAAACAATTCTGACTTTACCAGGTTTATTCGGATTGATTACAACATGATGTGGCAGGTACCACACCTTCCCATTATCTCTGCTCAGTTCCAACTCAGGTATTCGTTCGGCATATCCCTTTTCAATCATCTTATCTATATTATCGGTATACTTGAGTTTCATGTCGTTGTCCTTTTCTAAACGTTTCCCCAAAGATATCAAACGCCTTTCGGTTAAAGCACTGTTGTTGGGTAGCGACGGTGATTCGGATTTGAATGGATCTTGACACTATAATGACCATCATCAATCATACTGGAGATTTCCCACATCTGCAAAACCTTTCTGTCGTTCACCGATAACCCAACGGATTCTATCGCGGACCCTACAAGATCCCATAAAATGGTCATATCTCTATTGAGCGGCATATTTCGTACGAAATATGAGGATCTACGACGTGGAAATGAACAATCGACCGATCCATTCACCGCCCAGCCCAATGTGGTGTGAATAGCGAATGGTTCTCCTTGTTTGCCTACTCTGGTCTCCTTAGGTATGAATACATCAGTGCAATTCTGACCAATGAGCAGTTCAACATCCCCAACCTGGACCTCTGGAAGCATAATGTCTCGTATATGTGATCATTTCTTTACATCGAACTGTAATTGCATGGGCATGTGTGTGTATGTGTGTGTGTGTGCTTGTGTGAGTCGTGCGTTGTCGTATATTGTGAGTTATCCACATGTGTGTATGTATGTGCGTATTTGCTGACCTGTTCTGCGGAGTGTTCGATTAGCATGTGTGTGTGTATGCGCGCGTATGTATGTGTGTATGTGTGTGTGTGCGTCTGCGTGTGTGCTTGTACAATATGCTGAGAGGAGTTCGGTGCGGCGGCACTGAAGCAGCCGGAAGTCTGGTTGGAGAAGGGTGGCAGTGCGAATGTGAGTGTATCGCGGGGTCGTTGTGTTGCCGGCGGTGTTTGGTGTGGCTAGCCCAGGAGATGGAGAGTTGTATTGGTGTGGTGTTGTGGCATTTATTTCCATTGTGTTTTTAACCTAGAATTATACGTTCCCAATTTGTGTTTTTTTACAACCACATGAACCTAGTGGCCAACCCTGACAAATCTATATTGAGTGTTGGACGCACCGTCACCTGTGGAATATTGTAACTATCCATGGTATCGTGAACATCGGTAATAGACAATGAAGTGACCTTGACATCGAGCGAAACGTTTGCTTCAGCAATCGTTGTGAGCTTTATACGATGGCTAGAGTCCGATGCTCCTAACCTCTCACACAAACTCTCACTGTAATATGTGGAATTTGAGCCTGAGTCTAGCAGAGCATACGTATCAACGTATCTTAAAGAACCACCACATCTGACTCTAACAGGAACAATCGGCAGTGCTAACTTCATATTCTGACCAGATGCGAAATGACTAGACCTAGTTGACACTTTCGGAAAAGTTTCAAGTTGAGACTGCTCAGTATTCTTTGTTGGCAAGTGTAGATATTGACTATGAGCTTTACCACAGCCATCTACAGAACATGCGAAATCCTTTGAACAGCTCTCGTCCTTGTGGCCGTACGAAAAACAGATCGAACAAAGTCCCTTCAATTTCACTACGTTCCATCTCTCTTTAATCGACATATTCTTGAAGCGTGTACATTTCAGAATGTAGTGCTGCTGATCACAACATGGACATTTGCTGGGATCTCTATCAAAGTGCAGTACAAAGGTGTGTGCCCCACCACATTTGCTACACTTGTCATTAGATTTGCACTCTTTAGCGTAGTGCCCGCTCTTCAGACATATCATACATATGTTTCTATTTCGAACCAAAGTATGACGCTTATTGAGATCAGTTTCCAACAACAGTGGACACCTTTTGGTCGAATGAGCCCCAATACAAATGTTACACTTACTCTCATATTTGCTATCAGCTTGTGTGTACCAGCTCACGCGACTTGTCTGGTTCTCTCTGATCGGCTCACGTCTGACTTTCTCCGACTTGCTGTTTAGGTCCCTGATTTTGACAGCCTGCAACGAAGTTATCGGATCACAAGCAAGTGGAACATGGAACTGGAAGATTTAAAAATCGAGGGTGAAATGAAGGCGACTATAGCAGAGTTGAGCGTGTTGGGATCGCAGCATGGTTCAAACGCTAGTATATCTGGAACCATACCCAAAGCAGTCCCTTCAGGGCAGAACGCTGATTCATCACCGCTCGGGCATCGATATTTACCGGTTATGTCAACTGAGCCAGTGGATCGCCCCTCGATCCAGTTGAATGAGGAGAATGGGGTGTCCTCAGTAGCCTCGGTCTTGGATAGGCTGGCTGATCTGCTGACAGACAAGCACAGCAAGACTAGACTGTCTCCTCAAGAACCAGATGTTTTCAGTGGAGATCCTCTCCAATTTATCATTTGAATGCAATCGTTTGAGACCTTTGTAGAATCCCGCGTCCCGGAATGTGACTGCTGTATTATTTAAAGAGATATACCTCTGGTGAAGCCCTGGACGCCGTTAAATGGTTTCTTTCGGTGAGAGCAGGATATTCTTATAGGAGGGCCAAGGCGATTCTACAGGACAGGTATGGGGACCAACTCACCACTTTCAATATTCTAACGAACAAACTATATCAGTGGCCTGCTGTAGCGGCCCATGATGGCTTGGCGCTGGCCAAATTTTCCGATTTTTCACAGTACTGTCTCAGTCTATCATTTGCCGTAACGGCGCTGCGGTATCTAGATGACCCCCGAGAGAACCAGCGATTACTGCAAAAGATTCCTGATAACATTGTTCAGAAGTGGGCAGTGGTGGTAGATGATTGGCGAATCTCTTCCCAAAATTCACAAAAGTGTCACATGTATCCCTCCTTTCACCAGTTTTGTGAGTTCTTGGAACATGTCAGCTCTGTCAGCTCACCAACTCTGTCAGCTCTGAAATGGAAAGAATGCTCAAGGATGGAGTTATCGAAGAAAGCAGCTCACCATGGAGGGCGCAAGTGCTGGTGGTGGCAAATGAGCGCCAAAGAAAAAACTTAGTGGTTGATTATAGCAAAACAATGGAATATATACACTTTATTAGACGCATATCCTCTGCCAAAAATTCACGAGCTCGCTGAGAAATTATCGCATTAAAAGGTTATCAGTTCGTTGGATCTAACAGCTGTGTATCACCAAATCCCCATAAACGACGAAGATTATACGGCTTTTGAAGCCAATGGATTTTTTTTATCAGTTTTGCAGAGTACCCTTTGGTGTCACCAATGGTGTTGCTTGTCTTCAAAGAACTATAGACAACATCATCCGGTATCATAAACTACGTGGCGACTTCGCCTATTTGGACGATATAGTGATTGCCGGGAAAACACTGGACGAGCACGACATCAATTTGCGAAATTTCCTAACAACTGCCAAACTTCACAAACTTACGTTCAACGACAGCAAATCGGTTATGTCTACCACTTCTATCGATTTCCTCGGATATACTATTACACACGGTTATTTGAGACCCGATTTCGAAAAAATGCGTCCTCTAAAAGAATTGCCGGCTCCATGCAATCGTGCTGCATTACGCCGTGTACAGGGTTTTTTCTCGTTCTATTCGCAATGGGTATCCAAGTTTTCCGATAAAATTTGGTCACTTGTGAAGACTGACACGTTTCCATTGGATTCATTAGCTCTACATTCATTCCACAATCCCAAAAAGAAATTGAGAGGGCCGTTGTGCATTCTGTCGATGATAACCTAGCTTTGGCTGTTGAGACTGATGCCTCGGCTGCAGCCATCGCTGCCACTCTCAACCAGAAGGGTCGACCAGTTGCATTTTTATCTCGTACTTTGTCACCGACTGAATGCAAGCACTCCGCAGTTGAGGAAGAAGCATGTGCGTTAGTGGTGTCAGTAAAGAGGTGGTCTCATTATTTAACTGGGCGTCGATTTCAGTTGGTCACTGATCAGCAAGCTGTAAGTTTTATGTTCGACAAAATTAAACTGGGAAAAATAAAAAATGATAAAATTCATAGATGGAGAATCGAATTGGGGTGTTATGATTATGACATCATTTACCGACCAGGCAAAGACAACACCACTGCAGACGCGCTCTCGCGGACTCACTGTGGTGCGACTGCCACCTACGGAAAACTCGCTGAACTTCACGGACAACTCTGCCACCCAGGTTTCACTAGACTTGCGCATTTTGTGAGGGTCAGGAATCATCCGTATTATTTTGAGGACGTCAAGAGAGTATGTTCAGAATGTTCAGAGTGTGCTCGTCTGAAACCTAGATTCTACAAACCTCCTCCTTGTCACTCATCAAAGCCACTCAACCGTTCAAACGGCTCAGTATTGATTTCAAAGGGCCCCTTCCGTCGTCATCTAGAAATCACTATATTTTGACGGTGGTAGACGAATATTCTCTTTTCTGTTTGCGTTTGCCTGTGAAACTACGAATACCCGAACTGTGTTGAACTGTCTTAATAAAAAAATTGCCATTTTTGGAATGCCCTCATATATTCGCTCGGATCGAGTTGCATCTTTCATGTCAAAATACCTCCGGGATTTCCTGTGTAACATGGGTATCGCGACAAGCAGGATGACCCCCTACAATCCACAGTGCAACGGACAGTGCGAACGATTCAATGGTATCCCATGGAAAAACATGACACTCGCACATGCTTCAAGAGGCCTTCATGAAAAACAGTGGGATATGTTGTTGACAGAAGCTCTATATTCCATTAGAAGTCTACTGTGCACTGCTACAAATTCCACTCCCCATTAGAGAATTTTCAACTATCAACGTCGGTCCCTCAGCGGGCACTCTTTACCGACGTGGCTGTCCACTCCTGGACCTGTCCTATTGCGACGTCACGTTCGATACAACAAACACGAACCCCTCGTGGACGATGTCGAGCTGCTGGAAGCCAATCCGCACTACGCTCATGTGAGATTCAACGGCGGCCGTGAGTCTACTGTTTCGATTCGCAGCTTGGCTCCAGTTGGTGACACATCTTCGGCCGAATTTTTCACAAACGAAGGGACTCCTATGGACTGCGTCAAATCGCCTGAGATTTCTCCTGTGCCAGAGAGTAATGATGACACCGGAGCTTATGGATCGTGCCACCGTTACATTGACACTTCTGAGGCAGTATATCTATCGGTTCACGAATCTACGTCGTCTACCACACCCGATCATGTTCGCCGATCTACTCTTACTCGTCGCTTGCCTTTTTGTTACAGGGAGCCTTTGCCTTTTTAGTTTTGTTTTTGTTTCAAAAAGGTGAGGGAGAATGTGGTAAATGTGACGCTTTGAAGACGGGACTGACGCATTGGAAGCTCGCGTCGTCTGTTTTACTGTCTACATATTTCATTGAGTTTCCGGGTAAATCTTAAACTTCCGTGTTAATTATATATTAATAACTATGCATATTTTGTGGGATATTCTGGGATAGATGTGCGTCATTAATAGTTTATGTATGTATGCCACTCTAGTTGATCTTATGTTTATGTTTACAGATCATGCTTGTGTTTGTTGAATAAAGCCTAGTTGTTGGGCATAATTTGGGTCTTATTTCACTACAGTGCTTTGGTTTTTTTTGACGCAGATGACGCCTCAGAGCAGCAGCCTTTTGTGTCGGAACAGAAAAACGCTGACACTGTGTAGTCGGCGGACGTATCGTCTGTTGTAATTATGTGTCGAGCACCGCTGTGATTCTTCCGGACGCCAGAATACGATTAATTATGTCATCCAGTTATGCTATGCGGGGTATGCAGCCGGCATTTTAATAACAGGAACAAGATAACGTGTGATGACAATGATCGCATCCAACTAGAATGGCTTCATCCAGGAACGGCAAGCTGAGAATGCTTGCCTTCGTCTTATATTCTCAAAAAGAATATGCTAGTGTCGTTTATCACAGGTCGATTATGCTGGCTTTGCGGGCATCGTCGTTGCGACTGATCTAACAGCTGCCGTTCTGTATAATGACCACCAGAAGGGGCGGATTGCAGTAGATAACACTTAGCAGGGAATGAAAACGACTCTTCCCAGCAGTGACGTGCAACTGGAGAAGTTAACCCCCGTCACCGTAAGTCACCATGCAGATTCCTTTTTGCAGTATTCCCAGAAGTAAACTTTGGTGTTGGGCAGGGGAAAAAATCGGGATAATTAAATGAAGACGAAGAAACAAGAACGGCTATTCCTCCATATGACGTGGTGGTCTGTGTACCGCTATGTACATACAACGAATCATAAAAATCACATGAACTGCACGCAATCTTAGGTCATCGTATGTTTGATGTGCTGCATCGAATTTGCACTTGCTCTTCCGCAAAACAATGATTCATCAACACACGCACATACATACACATACACATACATACACACACACATACATACACACACACATACATACACACACACATACATACATACACACATACATGCAGTGCGTCTTTACCATATTTTGAATGACATCGTATGATATAATGTGCTGTGTATTATATAAGGGGCTCTATGTGTCGGGCAGGGGACGGAGTGTGTGGCAGTGCGTGACAGTGTATTTGGCCATCTATAGATAACCTGGTTTGTTTTAATTTCTGTGTTGATCAATATATATATTGTTCTGGTAGTTTTGTTGGTTTAGCGCAAAACCAATCGATAGTCCACAACGTCATTCCACTAGGACGAATTCATTAGGAAGCAAGGATGAGATAAACAGGAAACAGAAACTGTCGCGTCAATTGTGTCGGCGGACGTACCTGCAGTCGGCGGGGTTGTTTCAGGATTAGTTGACCGGGTAGACATAATACAAAACATTCAGGGTGTAGACCGTAGACTTAATACATTAAAGGTGTAGACTGTAGAGCATTATATACTATACCCAATACGAAAGGAAACAAAGATGACTGTAATGATGCTACACATGCTATAAACGTTCAAAGTTAATGCTTTTAGCTGACACCAATAGAAATAGAAGCTGCTGCTCAATTTTTGGCAAATATCGGCATCCTTTATCAGGAGCAGTAGTTAGAAATATAGTATCATTATCTAAGTAGCCTGGTTGAGCGCCTCGTTCGTCAAGAAACTTGGAATCAAGCTGCGCACAAACTCCTTGATAGCCGTGGCAGAATAAACAGGCTTGTTGTTCCGTAAATGGATATTGACCAGGTCTCTAGTAGCTGCCAGCGAGGCAATTTGGGCAGAATGTGCTACTTCACTCGGTCGCCTGGCTCAGATATCTCTAAAGTCAACCAACCAGTTTTTTAGTTCCCACGAGTTAACGAGTAGCAGTTTTTAGCTTGCCTGCCGTACTCAATTCACTATTGGTACAACAGCACTGCAAAATGCTAAGTGTACTAAGTCGCTGGCGAAAAAATTCAACTACAAAAACTAAAAAAATCATGAAAGTCAATAAGACGGCAGCAAAAGTGAAAAATGGTGAAAACTGGAGAGTAGAAAAGACTCCCAATAGAAGCAGAACAAAAAGAAGAACCATTGTACGAGCTGCATAAGGATACTCCCGGAAACATGAGTTAGACTTGTGTCCCTTATAAGGCTAACGTTTGACTTCAGAATTACCTTATGCTACATCTCTTTTAAATGTCTTAAGGAAACTTAAACTTTCAGATCTACTATCCTTCTAGCAAATGCTCGAAAGTGACAATTTATACAGGCGCTACCAGCATAATCTAACCAAACCTAAGCAAGTAATTTGAGTCCAACCTGTCGTTACCCGGTTGTAAGTAGTGATACAAAAAAAACTTTTTTAGTTGCGTTTTTTTGCAAAAAAAACATGTTTTTTCAATTTTTTGTTTTTTTGTTTTTTTAGAATTAGCCCCAATTGTCATCGGATGTTGGATTTTAGTACAAAGAAGCGAGTTGAATTGACGTTTTGTACATCTTTACGTGTTTTATATCGAAGATAATTTGATAATAGTATAAAGAGCAAAAATATTTATCAATAAATACCTCAGGAGACTGTTTGAAAATGCATCCGGATCCGGTGGTTTAGGTTTTTTTCATTGAGAAAACCCATGTTTTTTAAAATGTTTGAAATTATGTGTGTATTAACAGTGTGCGTTGCGATGTCATCATTCGATTGCGATGATGTCACCCTTGTTGAATCACACATAGCTAGAATAGACGGACCTGCAATCGCACGCTGCAGGTTTGCAGAACAAGCGCGCTAGCCTGAGTGTGTATGTGTGCGCGTGTGTGCATGTGAGTCAGCGCGTGTATGCGTGTCTGTATGTGTGTGTATGCTTGTGCGTGTGTATGTGTAGTCACGTAATCATCATTGTTGCTAAGCACTATTTGTACACGCGAGCGTGTGTATATGAGTATGTGTATATGCGTGAGTGTGTATGTGTGCGTGTGTGTGGGTGTGATCGCGTCATCGTCACTGTTGCCATGCATCTATATGTGGCAATGTATCTGTTCTATATTGGTATGCGTGCATGTTTTCAATGAAACAGAATATCACAAAGAGAGCCGTATTAATACATAACGTATATCATTAAGAAAGAAAATATTTCTTTTCTACCAAAGTACTCGCGTGTATGCGGTTAATAACTCAATATTGTAAAAAAAATTGTTTTCTATAATATTTATATTTTTTAACCGAATTATTGAGAATTTGGTTGGATTCTTAATATATTTTATCATCGACATTGTTATTTAATATAAACTTTTTTTATTTACTGCTTCGTTGGCTTTGGCAGCCATATTGTTTCTGTGAACGCGTGAACCAGGAAGACTTATATTTTATTAATTTAATTATAAATCCGAGCAACACGAAAAGTTGTAAGTATGTATTCTTATGTTCTCATTTACTCGATTCATGTTTATCCAATGCGGACCTTCGGGCCGAATTGATGGTATTTTTTTGCCCTGCACTGATTGCAAATTTTCTAAATGTCTGTTTGTATCCTATCTCCTCCTAAACCACTGGACCGATTTTGATGAAACTTGGTTCCTAGGGGTAAAATGGATGCAAGAAGGTCATAGGGTAGATTTTGTTGGCCTCCGATGTCATTTTCAAGGTCATTTAGGTCATTTGTGTCTGTTTACCCTATCTCCTCCTAAGCCACTGGACGGATTTTGATGAAACTTGGTCCCTAGGGTTAAAATTGATGCAAGAAGGTCATAGGTTTGTTTTTATTGACCTCCTAGGTCATTTCAAGGTCATTGAGGTCGTTTTTTCAATGTCACCTGGTGCCATCGGAATTTTATAAAAGGCGCGCACCAGATCAAGCTTACTGAAAACCGTCTTGGCGTGTATGCGCGACACCATCGCATTTATATGTGGCAGCGGGTAGCGGTCATACACACACAGACAGACAGAATTTTTTTGTATATATATGGATTTAATCCCGCCCGTCGTGCGGAACAGTTCATAACATGAAACTCATATTCAATCTATATAATATAATGAATACAAATTTAAAAGTAAAAAATTTAACCTGTAAATATGCTAACCAATAGAAATGTCTAAATGTGAGTATTTTCATTTCAATTTGGACAAAATATCCCTCGATCTGCCTCATATATGAACCTGCCCGTCGTGCGGAATAATTCCGAACACAAACACGTAACAAAAAATGAAAATTCTAGCATGTAAATCCGCCTTCGTGCTGAACAATTCATGCTATTAAATTTGTATAAGATAAATGGAATATGAATTAAAAAAGAAAAGAGTAAACCTATAAAAAAGTATAAATTTCTATATTTCTATATTTATTTTGACAAAATAGTTTGCTTAAACCGCCTCATATTTAAACCTGCCCGTCGTGCTGAATAATTCAGAACTCAGACACGAAACAATGAAAAATGACCAAACTTTTTCATCATAATGTTTCCAAAATATATTTATAACTTCACATCACCATCTAGCATTGAAATCCGCCCGTTGTGCGGAACTAATATTATGTAAATAAAATAAATATTGAATTCATAAAAGAAAACAAATACAAATTTATATTTTGTATATATTAACCATAATAACTAACATATAACCATAATACCATATTAACAACATATAACCCATAATAACTATAAACCAATAGAAAAGTCTAAATATGAATGTTTTTATTTTAGATTTTTAGCTAGATTTTGTCCTGAACGCTTGGGCTCTAGCGAATACTTCATGCGCTTTGCACATAAGCTAAGATTTTGATTTCGCAGCAGCGATGAATCATAGGCGGATGAAGTAAATATTTATAGTGGGGCTAAATATTTGATAATGGCTTGTGGTGACATTGTTTCATTTGGAGTGGTTGCGACGCATATAAACGTTATACGACAATTGAGCTGTCCATTGCTATGTTTTGTGTTTTGAGTACTGTGAGTTGTTATAGTATATTGGTGTAATGTTATATTATATATTTATTGTAATTACTATTAGTTTTCTTTTGCATTATTTAATGTTAGTGTCGTATTTGAATATGTTCTTGTGCTGTGTGGGCCACTCTCGGTTTTATGATTGGTCCACTTCTGACCTGTCGCTGGCGTGACACTTGATTGGTCCACGTCAGCAATGACCTGGTAGTAAGAAGAGACGCGCTTACACACAGACAGTTTGGGTTGTTCCTTGGTCATGCTTTGGTGTCGGACATAATATATGCGCGTAATAGTCTGTGAATGCTGGTTTTTCTGTAACTAATGGCTACAAGTGGTGCCCGGAGTGAGTCGTGAGTACATTTTTTTCCGTTATCATTCTCAATATTTCAATATTAATCACTCACCTGATTCGTCCTCTGGCCATTCATTTGCTTTTTTCACGTGTCTATATTTTCCGGTTTCATATATTTTTTCAATTTCAACCTGCTTTCCTTAGTTTTCATTGTTCTGCCAGTATTTCGTCGGGTCTATTTCACATCATATTCGTTATTTTCATTGACATACATCACCTATTGTCGGTCCATTGCCATTTCACTTTGGCGTTCTCATTCTTCGAATCACAATGTCATTTGACGACAAATTCCATGTCGAGCCTGAGGCCACTGTCAACCGCGTCGCCGTAAAAGTGCCTGTATTTATGCCCAAGTCTGCTGAAGGCTGGTTTCACATTTTGGAGGCGCAATTCAGGCTGCAAAATATCACCGTTGACGGGACGCGTTTCGATCACGATCAACTTCCCCCAGTTGTCTGAATACGCGCAGCCAAAGTACCTTCATGGAAGAAGTCACTCAGCTGTATGAACGCTCCAGACCGGAGCTGTTTGAAGAGCTCATATCGAAGCAGCCGCTGACCGGAAAACCATCAATTCATATGGCTGAGCTGCAAACAACTGCTCGCAAGGTGGGGGTATCGGATGACCTTGTTCGACACAAGTTTGTACAGGCCCTCCCTTCAGCTATCGGACCGGCTCTGGCTTCCCACAAGGAATTGTCATTGACGGGATTGGCCAAATTGGCAGATGAACTGGTTTTCCTGCTGGCGTCAACATCGTTTGGCATAACGACACCAACAGCACCGTGCCTGGCGGCGCCCGCTAGGGTTTTCGCATCGGCTGGCGTGCGCGATGCGTTCAACAGAAGTCCGGTCACATCGCCGAGCACCGTTCTAGGTCTCCAGCCGTGTTTCGTCGGACAGAAGCCGCAGGTATGCAGAGCACACCTGTTTTACTGGCACAAAAACCGTACGTGCAAGCCTTGGTGCCGCTGGCCCAAGAAGAGCCGTGACGTACGGATGCATCCGTCCTCGCGTACTGCCTCACCTACTCGTTAGCCGGCGGAAAACTAGTGAGGCAGGCGTGTAACTCTGTGAATACTCGCCTGCCGCTCTTGCAAGTCACAGCCGTCAAAAATGAGAAGCTGCATATGTTCATCGTGGACACGGGGGCGGCGGTATCAGTAACACCCCCGACAATCGTGTCACTAGCTACAGTTGAACCGAGCGCGGTGAGCATCAGGTCGGCAGGTGGGCAACCAATAAAAACCAAAAATACAACCAATAATAACCAACCAAGTTTACGGCGAGGTTCGTTTGAAGGCTGGTCTACGTCGTCGGTTGTACTGGACTTTTATCGTCGCTTACGTCACGCAAGCTCTCCTCGGCCAAGATTTGTTGGCCCATTTCGACTTGATCGTGGATTGTCGTCGGCGCAGCATTCGCGATTCGAGCACATATTTATCTGTTCAATGCTCAGTTTCTTCTGTGAGCACGTGCGGTGTGTTGTCAACGATGCAGCTGATGGTCCTCCGCTTGTGCAGCTGCTGCTGTTGAAATTTCCGTGTCTCATCTCGCCGTCTCAGCATCTATCGACAGCAAATACATCAGCTATTTCGCTCACCATCGATACGGGCAGCTCTGCACCAACGTTCGCTTCACCACGCCGCCTCAACGCTCAGCGAGAAGCGGCAGCGGGTCAAGTCTTCGACCAGCTACTTGAACAAGGTGCAGTGCGTCCGTCGAAGTCTCCGTGGGCTTCAGCGCTCCATCTTGTTCCGAAACGAAGCCCGGGCGAGTGGCATGTGACGGGTTACTACCGCGCTCTGAACAGCAGAACAGTCCACGACCGCTACCCGCTGCCACATATAAATGCGATGGTGTCGCGCATACACGCCAAGACGGTTTTCAGTAAGCTTGATCTGGTGCGCGCCTTTTATAAAATTCCGATGGCACCAGGTGACATTGAAAAAACGGCGATCACAACACCGTTTGGGCTCTTTGAGTACCTGTTTATGCCTCTTGGTTTGCGTAACAGTGGAGCCACTTTCCAGAGGTTCATAGACTCCATCTTTCGCCACTTGTCCTGTGTTTTTGTATATCTTGATGATATCATAATTTTTTCCGAATCAGAAAATCAGCATGTTTCTGATCTCACCGATGTTTTCCGCGTCCTCAGTTCGCACAAACTTCGTATCGCCGCCAACAAATGCGAATTTTTCAAGACGTCGACAGATTTTCTCGGGCATCGGCCAGCCGAAGCACAGAGTTGAGGCCATTCATGCATTTCCTCTGTCAGATGACACTGCGGGATTGCGTAGATTTCTAGGCATGGCCGGGTTTTATCGCCGTATGGTCCCGCACTTTTCTCTGAAGCCTTTTCCCGTGAGCGGCGACCACATGTTGTACTGCGAGACGTCACAGGGCCACCCGCGTCCGTATGCGCCACTGTCTCACAGACGCGCCATTTTCACCAGCCTGCACAACACGGCTCACCCTGGCAAAAGTGTGACACTCGTGAAATCCCGCTATTTCTGGCCGTCGTTGGTGCTAGATGTGCAGTGCTGGGTGACCGAGTGTCTTGCTTGTCAAGAAAGTAAAATTCACCGACATACCAAGCCACCCCAAAGGCCATTAGTCGCGTCGGGCGAACGGTTTGAAACCGTTCACATCGACATCATGGGTCCGCTTCCTACGCAGGTTATGCGCGGCCACCCGTTTTCCAACGCTTTCCGCTATCTGTTGACGTGTGTTGACCGCGCTACACGCTGGGTCGAGGCCGTACCGCTGGCTGACTGCACCGCAGAAACGATTGCAAGAGCTTTCGTTAATTCGTGGGTCTCACGTTTCGGCGTACCGCTTATTGTCGTAACCGACCGCGGTCCGCAATTTGAGTCTGACCTCTTCAGAGAGCTCTCCAATACCATCGGCTTTCACAGATTGCGCACGACGGCTTACCATCCACAGAACAATGGTTTTATCGAGCGCCGCCATCGGGTACTCCAGGCATCTATCCGAGCGCGACGTCAAGAATGGCTCGATGCTCTGCCAATCGCACTCATGGGCATGAGGATGCTTCCGTCGTGCCATGGTTTGTCTCCCTTCAGTGCGGTGATCGGCACTGAGTTGATGTGCCCGCGAATCGCTCTCGACGACGCCGACTCTGCAGACAACCAGCGTGGTTTTGTTCGAGAGCTGGCGATAAGGATGTCGGAGATGGATTTCCGATCAATGTCTGCTGGTACAAGGCATGGGCAATCGCAGGAGTACGTTCCATCCCAACTGAAGCACTGTTCGCACGTGTGGATCCGTGTGGACCGGGTGCGGCATTCGCTGGAGGCTCCGTACAGCGGGCCATATCGTGTGGTGCATCGTGGCTCGGCAGTGTTTACTGTCGAGCTGCCATCATGATCGACCGAGACCGTCCCTGTAGCCCGGCTGAAGCCGGCCGTCCTACCGGTAAGGTCACACCATGTAGCACCACATCACACTGCTACTGCTGACACCACGCCCAAGACTCAGGCGCCGGCTGACGTCTCACCTCAGTCAGAAGAACTGAGCAGGCATCAAGATACTCGCGTGAAGACGCGCAGCGTTCATCACGATACTCGCGTGAGACGCGTAGCGGTCGAACTGTTCGTTTTTGGCGAGAACCACAGTTCACCAGCATTTGTTACATTGTATCTGTTTTTGCGAGTATATAGTGAACTTGTGTTATGTTATTGTTGTGTGCGTACATGACATTTCCTGGTTGGTGTACGTACGGATCATAGTTGTACGGACTTGTGTGCTTATTTCAAGTGTTATGCATTTCATGTGTTGATACCGGCTGTTTTTACGTAAATTTTTTGTACGGGAACTTCATGTGTTTTTGTGTGTGTATCAAGTTTCTACTCATTGTTCAGTGTATTGTTGCCCGATTATTCTAGTTCCGGGATTCCTCGTGTCGGTAGTTGCATTCGATTTATCGTTCGTTGTAGTTTTTCACAAGTATATATTTTTTCTAGGACCGTTTACATGTTCGTCTTGTGACTATTCACAACTTCGTCCATTGTTCTTCCGTATCCTGGTTTGAAATGTTCCGCATCAATGGTTTGGAATGTTCCGTCGAACTGCATCACATCATCATTGTTTTCGTTCACCGTTTTTCTCTTTTCGTTCCGTTCTAGATTTGTATCCTGTTTTTTTGCTGGTAGCTCCGCTTCTGGGGGAGGGAGTCGTGTGGTGACGTTGTTTCATTTGGAGTGGTTGCGACGCATATATGCTTTATACAACGTCAACGTCACCACAGGCTTGTGGAAAATGTTTTTCAGAAGATATATCAAAATTAGGGGAAAATATTGCATGTGAAGGACATTTTTAAAAATGTATTTCAAAGAAGCTAAGCCCCCCTGCAAAATTCCTGGATCCGCCATTGTCTCCATTGATCGCTGTGTTAAATCTATCAGTCGTCGGTGCAAATGACATGGTCTTGAATAAACGGTTATATCTTTCGGAATGTTAACACTACATATTCGAAAAATATATCATCATGTAGAAGACAAAATTTTCAATCTGTGGATATTAAAAACTGTCAATTCTGTTGAGCAGTTTTTCTCAAACCCGTGGCATAAAATCCTCAAAATGTGAAAAACTCGTTTGTGCACACACACAGACAGAATAACGTTTTGATTATTATCGGGTTTATATGATGGTTTATATGTTTATATGCAACAAAATCTAGCCTATGACCTTCTTGCATCCATTTTACCCCTAGGGACCAAGTTTCATCAAAATCGGTCCAGTGGTTTAGGAGGAGATAATGTAAACAGACACAAATGACCTCAATGACCTTGAAATGACCTCGGAGGTCAATAAAACCTAACCTATGACCTTCTTGCATCAATTTTACCCCTAGGGACGAAGTTTCATCAAAATCCGTCCAGTGGCTTAGGAGGAGATAGGGTAAACAGACACAAATGACCTAAATGACCTTGAAAATGACCTCGGAGGCCAACAAAATCTAGCCTATGACCTTCTTGCATCCATTTTACCTCTAGGGACCAAGTTTCATTAAAATCGGTCCAGTGGTTTAGGAGGAGATAGGATACAAACAGACATTTAGAAAATTTGCAATCAGTGCAGGGCAAAAAAATACCATCAATTTGGCCCGAAGGTCCGAATTGGATAAACATGAATCGAGTAAATGAGAACATAAGAATACATACTTACAACTTTTCGTGTTGCTCGGATTTTTAATTAAATTAATAAAATATATATAAGTCTATATATATTATAGACTATATATATTATAGTCTATTATATATATAATATATAAGTCTTCCTGGTTCACGCGTTCACAGAAACAATATGGCTGCCAAAGCCAACGAAGCAATAAATAAAAAAAGTTTATATTAAATAACAATTTCGATGATAAAATATATTAAGAATTCAACCAAATTCTCAATAATTCGGTTAAAAAATATAAATATTATAGAAAACAATTTTTTTTACAATATTGAGTTATTAACCGCATACACGCGAGTACTTTGGTAGAAAAGAAAGATTTTCTTTCTCAATGATATACGTTATGTATTAATACGGCTCTCTTTGTGATATTGTGTTTCATTCAAAACATTATTTGTAAAACAATTATATATGAAAATCAAGGTTTAGAAAAACTGCCTATTTAAAAATAACATTTGCATTTTTGAAGAAACCACGTGGTTTAACCCATACAAATCCTGGTCAATGGTCGACCAATAGCAAGCAAATAGCAAGTCACCAGGCACAAATCACATAAATAAACAACATTAAACCGTGTATTTTCACTATAAAACTGCAGTATTGTCACCGAATGTGAAACAGCTCCATTTTTCAATGATATAATACGCACATAAATTTCTAATACATAAACATCGGCTACGAATCGCTTCAGAACACGTTGTCAACTAGCAAAACCGCAGGCTTCATCAGACACTCATAAAGCACAATGGAAATTGTTCATGTACATGTTTTAAGCAAACCCATAAAACTGATAATATTGACAAATATATTCGTCAAATGATCTGATAACTCCATCATGCACTGTGAATCACATAAAATTAACTGGATTTTTTTCAGACGCGCAGCAGAAATAAACAAGCGTGAATTAAGATAATGTTGTTTAATATTTCATGAGCGGGTGCAATTGTGGAGTCGGCTAGCTAGACTGGCTGCTTCTACAGTTCTGATAGTGACGAGTGGAGAAGTGGATGATTTGTCTCCGCTTGACAAATATCACAGCGCAGCACGCGATCACAAGTAGAACGATCAGGACAGACAACACTGCCGAGGAACCCGCTGTGCTGGAACCTGCAAATTACATTATTAATAAATCAAAAATATTTTAGGAAATTGCTATACGATTATTTAAATTAATATAAAAATCGTTTCATTAAGAAATTGTCTTGATAAATAATTGCCAGTTAATATTTTTTTGCGTTAATATTAATAATTGTGAAAAATTATTTCGTTAAATAAAATGAAATAATAGTGATTGAGAGCCGAGAAAAATGAGAAGAACAAACGAAAAAATACTACAACACATTTTAAATAATAATTAAGTATAATAAAAATATCCAATTGAGAAAACATTCAAAATGCACCCATTATAACAAGAAAACAAATTGTACTGCGAACCAAACATGATATAATATATAGTTGATATGAAGTTCAACTTCAAGCAACATAATCGAAGCAAGGTATTATAGGGCCCCTCAAGGCAATCATTGTGTGGTGTGATTGTGTATAGTGAAAGAGAGAGTGTATGAGAGATGAGTGTATGAGTGTCTGAGTTCGTGAGCCTGTTAGTGTGTCTGTGTTTGTGTATGTACGATTGTGCATGTGTGTGTGTGTGTGTGTCAAATATACATGCCCTGCGGCAAGTGACCAGCTCGCCGCTGATTGGTCGATTATGCCAGTGGATTAACTGGGCGTGTGTGTTTGCGTGCGTGTGTGTGTTCCCGTGTGTGGCGGTGAGTCTGTATGTATCGTGGGTGAGTCGTGTTAGTGGTGTTCGTGGTGTGATAGTGCTGTGATATATTGTGGGTTCGTGTGGGGTAGTGATACCCACACTCACCTGTTTATATATATGGTTATATTTTTTTGTCTTCTATACATTGAAACTCTCATTACAAATATAACATCATTACTAAAGACCGAATGTTCAGGCAAAAACGGCAAAATAGGCAAATATAGGCATTAATTAAATCCGAGACGAACTTTATTATTGATCAATTACGTTGCTTACGTAATAATCAGTATTAATACAGATAAAACAATTATTTCACTGTTTTTTTATAAAGTTAAACTGTATCCACGATCAGGGAGCAGATACGTAAAGAGTGAAAAGAGTGAGTGAGAGAGAGTGAAGAGTCAACGTCTACAAACGTGATTGGAGCAAGTGTGGATGAATAGTTGCACCCGAATAAGACACAGATTCAAGGTTGTCCCATCAATGACCTTGACATTTTTTATTTGCGCACAATCTTCATTTCCCTCGAGTGCGCTTCTAAGCTTCGCCTATACATGACACCCATTTTAACCAGGAACTGGATTCATTCTGTATACAATGTGTAGAGTGGACTCCAACTCTGTAAATGTGTCTAGAATAATTTCTCTTCCGATATTTATCAAACCACTTGGGGCAATATCAAAAGATTTACGTTTATAAACACAAAATATTGTTGCATTGATTTGATTGGAAGATACTTCATCATTTTGACAAACTCTGAACGTTCTTCTAGCCCGTTCGTTCACACTAACCCCGCTAATATACAAACCTTGCATATACAGACACAGCCATACGGACATTCAAATGCAAAGCTCGCACAAAAAACCATCACTGGCAGGTTGGGTTATGGACTATACTAAAACAGGCACCCCTCTGACATGAAGAACTAGACGCCGCTCTGCGCCAAATGTGTATGTACACAACACACGCACATACAACTACGAGATCGAATTCAGCAATTACACACAGGAACTCATCGAGAGTGCATTGCTATACACACTGTAGCGAACGCAAATACGATAGGAACACTAGCCGTGAATTATCGCCACAACTCTTGACAAGCGAATGAATCGGCACTGGTTGAGCTTACGCACACGCACACACAAGCACGCGCGCTATACTATCGGTCGTTGACCCGACCGGTCACGCGCGGTCACAATACTGCTTGCGCCAGGTGCCTGGTGCGTGGTGCCTACAGCCCCCCCCCCCCCCTCAGGTGCGCAGTAATAGTAAAAATATGTAGATACGCATAGAACAATAATGTAAATACACAGCTGAATCAATAATACACGGTTGAACAACGAAGATCTAAAACGTAAAACACCACTATATGTATAAGAAAACAAACATCATTGCACTATTACCCTAACGTTAACATTCATCAACACAAAAATTGATCGAATTTACCGGTAACGCACTGGAGGGCGTACCGGTCTGTCACTACGGGATCACACTGTCCGGCACGGCGAAACTGACGGCGTCTGAACAGGTCCCAGGGTGGGTGCCTACGGCGGAGACCCTCTCCACGTAAGCCGGCTTCAGTCTGTCCACCGACACCGTGTCTCTGCGGCCGCAGCGATCAACCACGTACGCCTGGTCGCCTCGGCTGAGCGCCATGAAGGGGCCCTGATACGGTGGAGTCAGCGGCGCTTTATAGCCGTCGACCCGCACAAAGACGTGAGTCGCCTTCGACAGTTCGGAGTAAACAAACGGCCGGTTGTGTTCGTAGCGGTTGCGCCAGGCGGTGGGCAGTGGATGAAGACGAGACATGGTGGTGGTCAGATGTCGAGCTGTTTCAGTGACTGGCTGCTGCTGCGGAGACGACTGCTGGAAGAACTGCCCCGGCAGACGGAGCGGCTCGCCGAACACCAACTCTGCCGGCGAGGACTTCAGGTCGGGCTTGTGTTCTGCTCTAAGACCCATGAGCACTATCGGTAACGCGGATGACCAGTCGGTATTGTGCTGCAGGGCAGCCGTGAGAGACGCCTTCAGCTGACGATGCCACGCTCTATGATGCCGTTTTGCTGCGGCATGTATGCGCACGTCGTCAACAGCTGCACGCCCATCATTGTCCACAGCTCTCTCCACATCTCAGGAACAAACTGTGTGCCCCGGTCAGATGTTATGTTTAAGCAAAGGCCAAAACGTGATATCCAACCGAGCAGTGCTTAGGCGCAGCTTAATGACGTAATATCTTTCAGGGGCACATCATCCGCATACCGGGTGAAACGGTCTACTATTGAGAACATGTATTTAAAACCGTTCACTTCTGGCAGCGGGCCGACGATATCTACGTGCAGCGCCTCAAACCTGCTGGTGGGCAACGGCTGTCGTTGGATCCGTGTGCGCTGATGTCGAGCGATTTTGCACTGCTGGCACTCCAAACACATTTTAGCCCACGCTGCTACTTTAGATGAGAGCCGCTGGAAAACATATCGCTCTGATATGAGCCGGCGAGTGGCCCGTGCGCTGGGGTGATGCAGCCTGTGAAAAGCATCAAAGATTTCCCGCTGCATGTGCACGGTACCAGCGGCCGATCGATCCCCGTCGGGGTGGATACCAGTAGACCA
The DNA here is from genome assembly GCA_916048095.2 of Sacculina carcini. Classification (NCBI taxonomy): domain Eukaryota; kingdom Metazoa; phylum Arthropoda; class Thecostraca; family Sacculinidae; genus Sacculina; species Sacculina carcini. The sequence goes on from OU696585.1 coordinate 5,361,615, forward strand.
AACGGTGCGCCCTCAACTGAACTCCGCTTTACAGACAATGACGGACTGTATGCCAAGACGTTTACCTCTGGATCGTCCCGTTGAGCGAGTGCGAGCCTCTTGAGGTCCAGACTTTGTTCTCCAGTCATGTTTGATGTCTCTGTGACGTGGAATGACCTGCTGAGGCAGTCGGTAGCGGTGTTCTTGACAACCGGAACGTATCTGACGTCGGTTGAAAACTTGCTTATATCTTGGCAGCCAGTCCTGGTACAAACCTATGAAAAAAGTTGAACATGCAATGAAGCGGCGGCACTCTTTTGCGTCTCGGGGCTCCCGCATGGCACAGAGATCAGTCACTTTGTCAGGGAGAGGGCTATGCCGCTGTCCAAAATTTCCAGCCCGAGAAATTGAAGTTGCGTGCGACCGAACACGCACTTCTCCGGTTTGACGACTAATCCCGCCTGCGAAAGTCTTCTGAAGAGTTCTGTTAGATCATTGCGGTGCGTGTCTTCGTCTGGAGAGTAGACCATGATATCGTGTATATGGGCGTACACCCTCGGCATGCCCCGCAGCACAGAGTCAATCAGCCACTGAAAAGTCTGCGCTGAATTGCACAGGCCAAAAGGTATGTGTGTGTACTGGAACAAGCCGAGTGGCGTTGTTATCGCCGTTTTGACCTGGTCTCGTTTCGCGACCGGAATCTGTGCATATGCCCGCGCACGATCTAGTTTGCTGAAAGCCCGTGCACCATCTAGGATGTCAGCGAATCCCTGGATGTGTGGAATGGGGTAACTGGCGGGTGTTGTGACTGCGTTGAGCCGCTCATAACAGCCCACCATACGGTAAGCTTTACCACCGTCTTTCGGCACCAGATGTATGGGGCTAGCCTAGGGTGAGGATGAGGGGAAGACAATAACTCGCTCCAGCAATTCGTTCAACTCCTGCTTGGCCGCGATGAGCTTGCCTGGCATCAGTCGCCGAAGTCGAGCGTACACTGGAGCACCTTTCGTGTCTATGCGATGCTCAACTCCAGGTACGTTAATGACGGGGAAACCCGCGGGAGGCTCGCAGAGTTGAATAAAGTCCGCCGATGTTGGCACATTCTCGAAGCCGGCGCCGTCCGTGTTCGGTGCAAGTAATGCGCTGACGTGCGCCCATGTTGGGCGAGGGCGCGTGGCAGGCTGCTCGTTGCGAGTGGACAGATAAGTCTCACTGTCTGTGAGACGTTTGTTGCACATATCGACCACTAGGTCAAGCTCCCTGAGAAAGTCGGCGTCCAGTATTGGTGATGGAACCGCTGTCACAAGGAATTTAAATTTGTACACGCGACCGAGGCCAACATTATCTTCGACAGGAAAATCCGTCTGGTACAATTCGATCTTGGATCCGTTAGCAGCGCGTAACAATAGCCTGCTGAGTGGGGAAGACTGTGCTTTCGATGCCGGTATCAGAGACACTTCGCTGCCGCTGTCGATCAGGTAGCGTGGGCCCGTGCGGTCGACGACGTTACGCAGGTGACAATCGGAGTCGCAGCCGGTCAGTGCCACTACTGCCGGCTGCCGAACGCGTTTCCCGACACGTCCGATGTGAACGAGCACGGACTGGTGCATTTGCTGGCTGACGGGCCCCACTGGCGGTGATATCTGCACCAGCGGCTGATGTACGTCCTGGTTTCCGACGCCGATTGTCCCTGCTCATGTGCGACCGGCTCTCTGTGAACGACTGCTGGTTTGTGTCTGCCTCGCTGCATTGCTGAAACAGTCGCTGCCACTTCCTCGGCCGAATTACCTTCTGTTGCCAGCTCAGTGCGCTGGAGGTACACTGCCGCGGCTTCTAGACTGGGCTGGTGGTGGCTGTCGGCGCGCACTGCTACCTCAACCAGCGACATGGTCTTCAGCCACTCACGACACAGCAGCCGCAGCGCTTCAGGCATCCGGGCGAGGAAAAACTCCACGATGATGTCGTGTTTCGTATCACTCGGATACAACGCCTCGATGCCACTGTACAACTGTGAGGGCATGCGTGAGCCAAGTTCGCTCGGAATACTGAGCAAACGTCTCAAACGCTCGGCCGCCGACAACTGTAATCGTTGGCTCAGCCGGCTGCACAGCTGCGTGTAGCAATCATTTGCTAGGGGTTTCGCTGTGGCAATGTCTTTGACGATCCTGAACTCGCAGGCGGGCAGCCTGGCCAACACCTTACGCATCTATTTTGATTCGGTCGTGATGCCGCCGTCTACCAAAAGATTTTCACACATGGCCAGCCATGTGTCAATATCTAACTCGTCGAACATTGGTAGTTCCACTTTGATCCCTGAGCAAGACTGATCTGCTGCATGACACGAGCATGGCGTTGCTTGCTTATCTTGCTGTAATGGTTTTTCTTGCTCCATTACGAGCACTGAGTTCGGGGTGACCAATGTAGCGAACGCAAATACGGTAGGAACACTAGCCGTGTATTATCGCCACAACTCTTGACAAGCGAATGAATCGGCACTGGTTGAGCTTACACACACGCACACACAAGCACGCTCGCTAAACTATCGGTCGTTGATCCCACCGGTAACGCGAGGTCACAATACTGCTTGCGCCAGGCGGGTGGTACCTACACACAATACTCTGTCTCTGTCGACACGTGATCCATAGTTTTCCACTCAGCAGATGTAATGTTAACTGTTATCTGAATGTGAACAAACATACAAACACTCCTAGAGAAACATCCGAAAAGCGTACCGGAGATAAACGTCAATGCAGAATAGCCAATATATGCCTTATGCAACCCTGCATCAGTCACGTGAATGAGAAATAAGGCCTACTGCATCATTTCTGTATATTTATATATGTAAACTCATTTACATAACCTTCGATATATGTGATTTGTTGTGTTATACAGGCATTATTTTTGACGAATGAGTAGAATAGGCATTTGTCTGGAAACCCCCCTAAAATAGGCAAATATAGGCATTTGCCTGAACATCCGGTTTTTAATCATTCCAATAGGGTACGACCATGCGAAAATGCAGTATCAAGCAGCCCCTAGGTCTCCTAGCAGCTTACTGTATTTTTTTTTGCAATACTTGATGATAAATTCTAAAATCATGCGAGAGGTATGAGGGCCCCTCAACACTTTCAAACCCCGGACGGGGGGCGGGGCGTTTGCTATGGCTCTGTCGAGCAATGCAAAACTATTGTTCGAATATCAATTAATATGCCAGCATGATCCTGACTCATCCAGTAGCGTAAACAATCATAGCGTACACGATAAGCTGAGAAAATACAGGATTATTGCTATTGATATTATATGATCTCACCTTGAAGGGCCTTTTCGTTCGTGGAACCATCGGATTCTATCAACATTTCACACGCAACATCTCATAGTGAGTAGGCTCAATTGTAGGAATATCAAAATATTATGATATCACCCATCCATTTTTATTTTCATATTCAATCATATCCATTCATATCATTATGATATTACTCAAATAATCTTCATATTTGTGTCAATATTGATATGTTATATCAATTATGACTTTTTAGGAATATTTAATTATAATACATGGTGTATAATGTTGATAAATACGAAATGGTCGCTCACCAGGCAGTACTGGGTTGAAATCACGCCAGTGTCCAACAGAACACTTCATAAGACTCTGGTCGCCTGTATCCTTATTGATTGCAAACACAGAACCGTGCGGAATGGAGCTCACCCCGAACCGAAGTCTCTCGAATGCACCCGGAGGACTTGAACAACTCTCGGTCGCTGAACACACACATACACACACACACATACACACACACACACACACACACACATACACACACATACACACACACGCACATACACACATTTCCTATATTTTGTATATTTGCTATGCAACAGTTCCATATACCTCTGATATATAGTCCTAAATAACTTTTCAAACCCTTCTCCACCCTTTCTCAATGATATTGTCACTGGAACCGGCACTGTCACTAGTATTCTTCTAGCAGCATCATCCAAGCATATTCTAACTCGAGTTAATCATCCTTCATTTTAAATGCATCTGCATATATTCCCTTCTAACCCATTTCTGGAAGTTGTGAGTATGTGTAACTAGAGATGCGACCTAAAAAACCGGTTGTTTTGAGAAAAACGTTTTTTGCCTAAAAATTACCTCGACTAAAAACACGTTTTTTTGTTTTTTTAAGAGTCCTGCAAGTAATTCAAATTATGGAAATGATATATTTGGGATGTTCAATGAATTATTTTATCAACACATGAGTTATTCATGCAATTATTAGTGACCTTATCAAATTCAATTATCATTAAATATGCACAATAAAATGGTTATAATGTGTCTGAAATTCCAAATATCATTGTTTGCACGGTACTATGCACTTCTATGTACAGTACAACCTTGCATTCAATTATTGAGTTTATCATTGAGTAAGAAAGCAGGGTATGATAGCCGTTTTTTCTGCTAAAAACTCAAACTGTTTAAAAACCCGGCGGAGCAGAATTTCATTGGGCGAATTCTACAATCCCACAGCCCCTGTCCACCCAGCAGAAAATGATGGTACCAGATATCAGTCATGAGTTGTGCCATGCATTCTGGGGAGGTGGTCCTCTCTAATACGTCTTACGTCCTTGTGGCGCCATAGCGTGGAGAGGGTCGGTTCTGCGGTGGCAGCGAGCTGCACGGGGCACGCCTGTGTGTTCATAAGCTTCGGGTTCTTCCCGTGTAGCAGCTGCCGCTTAGGCATTTAACCTTTTATTTAACCTTTAAAAAAACAAAAGGTGGCATAATTTTTTTACATATTTTTTACATATAACTTTTTTCCTACCAGAAATGAACTACGTTGATTATAATAAGTTTCAACATTTCATTCAACAGTTGGTGACCATTGACTCTCGCGTACGTGAAAGTTTCATGCGAGGTCACCACGTCGGGGCGATATTCTTTAACATCGAAAAGGCATATGACACCACATTGCGACACGAAATTCTTCGCAAGCTGCATCGCTGTGGTGTCAGAGGTAACATGGGAAGGTTCGTACACAATTTCCTTTTGCGCCGCCCATTCTGTGTGCGTGTGGGGAACTCCCTGTATCGTACGTTCGATCAGGCAGAGGGCGTTCCATAGGGTAGTGTGCTCAGTGTGGCCCTTTTTGCCAAAATGATCAACGACATTGACAATCATTTGCCTCCCTCGATTGGACGGTCTCTATTTGTGGACGACTTCGCCGTATGGTGTTCTTCCCGCAGCACTGTTGCTGTCCAGCGTCAACTGCAGCTGGCTGTGAATAAAATAGAGACTTGGGGAACGCGTAACGGCTTCCGCTTCTCGACGTCCAAAACGGTCGGCGTACACTTCTGCGCCTGTCCTGACATGGAAGTGAACGAGGTGCCTGCCCTGACATGGAAGTGGAATTGTACGGCAGTGCTGTCTCATTCCAACGCACGGTTCGGTTTTTAGGGGTCACGTTGGACTCGCGCTTGACCTACACCGACCATATTTCACAGATGACAACCACATGTCTAAATGCACTGAATGTGCTGAAGACTATTTCCCGGATGCGGTTTGGAGCAGATCGACAGTCCCTTCTCCTTCAGTACCGCTCGTTAGTCAAGTCGCGTCTCGATTACGCAAGCATCGTATATGATCTGGCTTCGGAATCAGCAAACAGCCGTTTGAATGTCGTACACCACGCAGGGATACGCACTGCCACCGGCGCGTTTCGCACGTCGCCAATCGTCAGCCTCCTTGTTGAGGCTGCACCCATGAGAACCCCGCGTATGACGTGGTATTTTCCCAGCATGTGCCTGAGCAGCAGCACCTTCCAGGACCTCAGCGTTCTGTGCTGTTTTGCAGCAAAATGAAGGCACTGCTGGAGTCATGCGGGATGGGTGCTAACGATGTCGTCAGACAAGAATACACGGCGGAGTCACCCTGGGAATTGGTCACACCCGAGGTCGACGTCTCGCTAGCAGCTCTGCCGAAACACCGTACAGTGCCCAGTGTGCTTTGGTCAAACACACTGGAGCGAATTCATTCTTACGGACGGTATACTGCCGTGCACACTGATGGATCTAAGTCGGCCAGTGGTGTGGGTTGGCGTTTGTAAGTGGAGGTACGTGCCGCTCGAGCACGCTGCCACCGAGCGCCTCCATTTACACGGCTGAGCTTTACGCTATCCTGCTGGCCCTGGTTTTTATTCGCTCATCTTCATTTTCATTGTTTTTAGTTTTATCCGACTCCCTTAGTGCTTTAACTTCATTATCATCTTTCTCCTTACATCCTCTTATACAGAGGATTTTGATCTCTCTTGACATCATCCACCACCAGGGCAATCGTGTAAAGTTCTGCTGGATTCCGGCCCATATTGGTATTTTGGTCAACGAGCGTGCTGACAGTGCCGCAAAAAGAGCTGCTGAACGAGACTTATATTTATTATATTTTAGCTTTCCCATTCCGTATTTGGACTTTTATCCTATTATACATCTTTTTATCCGTTCTCACTGGCAGCTCTCTTGGGACGAATGTGGTGCTAACAAACTAAAAGCAGTGAAGCCCGAAATTGGAGATTGGATGTGCTCTTATCGCCGGAAGAGGCCCGAGAAAGTGCCGCTCTGTCGTCTGCGTGTGGGTCACACGTACGACACGCATCGCCATCTTCTACTCGGACAGCCTGAACCCACGTGCAGCGCATGTAATGCACGTCTCTCCGTGCAACACATCCTGGTGGAATGTCCATCATTCTCAGAGGCGCGGCAACGTTGTCTTGGATCCGCTCGGACTATTGACGAGGTTCATGGATAGGAGCAATAGGCGTTCATTGACTGCGGCATTTTTGAATTTTTACGGCTTTTACCTTTTAGAACTATTCATTGAATTTTATGTATTGACATTCACATTCATTTATTTCACCATCACCCTTATTTATTTCATGGTTCCATTCTTGATATTCATTAATTAATGTGCTTTAGCTTTCAATAGACTGGGGGGTGCCGTATGGTAATAGAGGCCGGTGCACCCCAAAACACAAATAAACAAACAAACAAGTCGACACTGAACTGACATCGTCAGCTGGGGACAGTGGTGCTGGCGGTGACGATAAAGACTGTTTACTGCAAGGAACTGCAAACGTACACTCACCGTACCGAACACGCAGTGGTCGTCAAGTTCGACCCCCGCAAACTTACAGTTCTTGAATATGTGTTTTTCATTGTTAGCATTTTGCATCCTTCACTGTGCGTTACGAGCGATGATGACCGTGAACAATTGTGTTAATATGTGTGTCTTGAATTTGATTTATTCGAGAAATGTTGGTTAGATCATTTGTTGCATTGTACCGTGCAAAGTTTTAGGTTCGGGTGTTATAGATAGAGCAAACACAGCGAGCCGTGCAGACCGTGGGAACGTGCGCGGTCACACAATACAAGTGGTGTTGTGTTGCGCGTGCATGTATGTGTGCATGTTGCTGATGTGTGTATGTTGCACGTGCGGTGTGGAATCTGAAAGTTGATATGCCAAAGCGGGCAGTTACGCTCGGAGCTCTGTACGGTGTAGATTGAAGGTCGAGTAGAATAAACGTTCATGGTTTATCCGTGTCTCCAGCCACGCGTGTAACAGGGATATAATTGAAATTGAACGATAGTTGCATGGAAGAGTGCTATCAATATTTGAATTTTTGAGAATCGGCAGTATAGTGGCATGCTTGGAAGCTAAGAATGAACCGTGAAGGAATGAAGAGTTAACCATATGTGTGAAAAGTGGAGTAAGGAGTATAATAGCATCAGAGAGAGCAGAAAAGTGTATGGGGTCAGTGGGACATTTAGACCTCTGAAGTTTGATAAGAAAACGTGCTATGGTAGACGGATCAATCGAGGAAAAAGACGAAACAGTGTTGATGCAAGGAGGAAATTGGAGAGAAAAAGAACTAATGGGTAATTTGGATTGCAAGGATGCGATTTTAGAAGCGAAAAATGAAGCAGATATGGAGCAAGGTAACTTGGAGGAGCGAACAGAGATATTTTTCAGTCAGCCATCGTGAGCGTGATGATCGGAGTTGAAAACTTGGATTGATGAAACAGATCGTTAGAGCTCTTGATCAAAGTGGATAATGTTTTAGAGATATGTGTTAAGCTTATCCTGATCTTAGTGAAGAGAAGAAAAAGGCTGGACAATTTTATGAACTTTAAATTAGAACAACTGTTAAGGACCAGAACCAGAGCCGTAGCAACCGCCCCCCGTACCCCCCGGCCGGGGGGGCCCCCGAATGTTGAGGGGCCCCTTTGCTTCACGTATTATGTGATTATGTCTAATAAATGCATTCAATATTCACAATGGGGGCCCCAAGTGTTGCCTTCGGGGGCGGCCCATAATTTCTCGCAACGGCTCTGACCAGAACCTTATCAAATCGATGAATGAGACAGAAGTAAGAGCTTGGATGCATATTGTTATGTGATACTGAATTTCTTAAATAATAAAAAAGCAGACAACTACGAAGAGGTCGTAGAAAAGCTACTAATGAGTCTGCGAGATTCGGGGTGTAAAATGAGTATCAAGGTTCACTGTTTACACAGCCATTTGAATAATTTTGCGGATATCCTTCGGGTTGTGAGGGAGGAAAAAGGAGAACGGCTCCATCAGGACATTAAAACAATGAAAGATCGGTATCAAGGCCGATGGGACTCATATATGCTGACAGATTACCGCTGGAGCTCGATGACAAACAACCCAGAAGCTGTACATCGTTCCAAGTGGCCAAGAAAAGAACATTCAATTAATTTTAATTTGTCGTTGATCTTGTGCAAGGTATATTTACATATACGGGTATGCATTTTTGTGTTTTATATACGAATTTTGTGACTGTATTTCATTTATTTTACTTGAATATTGTAGCTTTTGCTGTTGATTCACTGTGGATACGCAAAATATAATACCAAAAGCATAAACTTTGATAATGACACCTTTGAAATATAGGCTGATGAGTAATTTTCATGAAATAGATACTGATTTAGCTCAAAATTCTGATGAAATAAAAAAGTTCTGTGTTCATTTTCGTAATCAGTAGGGCTGTAAAAAGTTAATAAAGTTACTTTTTCACCTAAAGGCCACTTTTTCATAAGCTACCTAAAACTGCATGGTGGTGTGCGATAATTATGCAAAAGTGATGTGCGATAATTATTAAAAAAGTTAATAGGTTACCAAAAGTTACTTTTTCATCGTTAGGTTACTTTTTTGCTTTTAAGGTAATTTTTTGTATCGTCAGGTTACCTTTTGATGTTTTTCTTGTTATTAGGTAAGTTTACCACGAAGTTTGGTGACTTTTTGCATATAAGAGGCACAAAAACGGTATATATGACGATAAAATAGCAAAAAGAAATGGAATACTAGGTCTGAAGATCAAGAAAGGTCAACATTTCCGCTGTTAGGATCTAGCGATTTATATTAATCTTAATATCTGTGCTACTCGATATTCATACGTTTTTGGGTACGCAGGATAGTGTAATTCCATTGTAGGAAATGTCCACGAACCGGAGGGTGTCGTGAGATATTTGGAGCGTGGTATAGTACGATGTGTAAGCTCTCTATACCAGACACTGCACTGTAGCACTTGACAGTACGTATTTACTTGAACAGGAACTATCACGTGATTTTTAGGGCGTGAGATAGCGCCATTTTCCCACGTTTGACATTTAACATTAAGATTATGACGTTTGACATTAAGATTGTGGGCACAGGGTGCTACATATGGAAGGACGCGGGCATTCACACATGCAGTGTTTACGCTCACACTAATATACAAGCGTGATATTTGTAATTGTACGTGATATTTGATAAAAAGTTCCAATGAAACAATATAAAGAACATTATTGCGACCATTACTAAAAATATTTACATTTGCAATTAGTGTATTTCGCATTTGTATCAGCTTTCCATTTGAAAAAATATTTTCATGGTTATGCTCCTTTTTGCGATGTTAGCTAAATTATGTTAAGTCACTTTTGGTTGTTTGTTGTAAAAATGGTACCAGATCGGAGAGGGTGGAAAAGTAGTAACAACTCGGAAAGATGATAAAAAAGAAGGACTGGTGTATTTTCTTCCTTCAGAACTGCAAACAGAAATTGACCTTTTTTGAAGGAGGTTATTCTTAGGTTACCTTTTTTATTGGTTATTATGTTACTTTGTATGTTCACAAACAAACAACAAGCAAATCGAGTATTTAATATAGCGCACTGATCAGAAAAGGCGTGATAAACACGTGATAAAGCGATACAAAAGTGATGATAACATTAAAACTCAGGTTATTTTTAGGTTATTTTTAGGTTACTTTTTCTCGAAAATATAGTTACTTTTTTATGATTTTTAGGTTACTTTTTGACAGCCCTAGTTATCAGCAGCCCAAATTTAGTTAGAATTTGTTTAAAAACATTTTGCCAGAAAGATCGTGTTGACCAATGTTATCTTTGAAATTAACATGTTGAAAGGTACAAAACATCAATGTTTTGTACCTTTTTATTTGTTTCTCATTTGTTTTGTACCACCGTGGCATCCAAAATCAGAGGCCAGTTGGGCTAATCCTAAAAAATGCAAAACAATCTGAAAAACATGTTATTTGCAAAAAAAACGCAACAAGAAACGTGTTTTGGATCTCTACGCACACGCATACATACACACAGCATATAACGATTTAAAAACGAATAATACAACTACAGTGTGTGAGTCAACTTGTCTGTGTGGATATGCTAATAACATTGCTTCATAATATGTGAACATGTCTCACACAAATATCATTAAACCTCATAATTGTACTTTATCAAGTACATATCCAAGTAACATCGAGCTTCGACACACAAATATTTATTTGTGTGTCTGTGATGTGATCGTGTGCAGTGTGTGTGTATGTGAGAGATTGTGTCTATGATAGTATGTCAACGCGTTATTGTGTCTGTGTCATCATGTATGGTTGAATTGTGTATGGCGTGCGATAGTGTGTTAGCGAGTGTGCATAGTTGTGAGCGAGTGTGTATAGTTGTGTCGGTGTGTGTGTGTGCGTTTGGTGAAGTGTTCATGACCCGCGGCGGCGAGTCGGTCACTCGCTCGCCGCTGATTGGTTGAGGCGGTGGGCGTGAGGACTGTGCGCGTGTGTGTGTGCTCCCGTATGTCATGGTGTGAGCGTTAAGTCGTGTTCGAGGTGTTGTCGGGAGTGGTTTGACGTCTTGTAGGCGCGCGTGGGGAAGTGATGCCCATGCGCGCCTGTCTGTAATATATTTTAGTGTGTTTGGTTTCTTACAGTGTCGAAGCTAATTTGTCATTTATAATCTGAATTTTTTTAACAGTTAATCGTTGCTTTGTTCAGAAGTCATCTAATTCTGCAGTAATTCAACGCTTACTCATCTGGCATATTGCGTAGGCGTCGTATTGGCAAGGAATTGCTCCAGGCTTCCAATCGTCATACTTGTTGAACGCCAAACACATATCGCTCGATAGCTTGACCAAGTCCAGCTGTTTGATCTCGTCTGCAATCATTGTCGTGCCGTTAGTTTCACAATCAACAACAACAACACTAGCAATAACAACGACAACAACGTGAGGTTCTGGAGCTGCGACGTCTACACCGTGACACCACCTCAACAAACAACTGCGGGCCAAGCCGCAACAACAAACATTCCACGAGGTTGTTCGGCCCGACAACCTGAGGAATGTAAACAACGTGTATTCATTATATAGCGGACAAATCAACGTATCACATTACAAACAAATACATAGCTCGCTTTTGTCAAACTTTCTATATCTTCTACATGGGGCCACCGAATGGTGGTAATAATGCTTGAATCATCATGCCACTGAATTAGTCTGTAATTAATAGTAACGATACATATAGATGTAACACATATTTGAGTGTGTGAATACAATCTTTATCGTATTGTACGTTTAGAACCCAAAATTAACCGGAATAGTTTTATGTGTGAGCCAGTCTCCTGTTCCTCGTTCATTGCTGTGCAAAATTTTCTCCGCCAACGCACTATTGTGTCTTCCTCACACTGTTCTGAATTGTCTCCTGTCATCGCTTCTTCCTGACAACCCAAGTCTGGCTCTTCTCTTCCTGAAATGCATGTTTCTGAATCTACAGCTATTGCTCAATCTTGTCATTCCTCACATCTGGTTTCACTCGTACCCAACAGCTCTGCTATCTCCAATCTCAACCAATCTAGTCATATATCTCCCTTAGCCGCCACTAATTGTATTTCCTCCTTGGTTGGCCTGCTCAATATTCGGTCTGTACGTAATTAAGCTATTTTTGTTTCTAATGTCATTCTCTATCACAACTTCTCACTCATATATCTCACCGAGACCTGGCTTTTTGACAGCGACGTTTCATCGTTTTCCGCCCAACTTCCTCTTTCATTTAATTTCTTGCATGTGTCTCGCGATCTCGCATCTTCTCGAAAATCCTGCGGTGGTGGTGTTGGTGCTGTTTATCACTCTTCTTTATATTTATCACTTTTATCTAATCTACAATTTTTTTGTAGATCCTTTGAATACGCTGCATTCTCGCTTTCTTTTTCTTCACACCCTAAATTAGGTATTCTGTTGTAATATCGACACGATCACACCGGCACATCCTCAGTATTCCTATCTGAATTTGATACACTGCTATCTTTCTTCTATGATACTTTTCCCCATAATTTCATTGTTCTATGTGATTATAATTTCTGGATTGACTCACCATATCACGCGCATGTTTCTGATTTTCTAACTCTGCTCAATTCTTGGGATCTTTCCGTTATGAAGCGCGGCGCTAATCACATACCCTAATACCCATCACATAATCCATCATACCCTCGACTTGGTGATCTGTACGCACTCCTCCAGACTGTTTCTCCTCGATACTGTAATAAAAAAACACCTGTATATTGCGTGCACACTCGCGCACAGGTTCACTGGAATATACGCACACTCACCACACACAATAATCCACCAATCTCGCACCACAACTCACTCAAGCGCACGCTCAGTTCTCACGGCCGCAACTGATCACTCACTCCTGCTTCACAATGGAACACAGCGCATATATAACCTTAAAGTGTACGAGTCACGTGACGCCGCTTCAAGCACTGGACAACGAACAAGGATAGCAAACACTAAATCACACTTGCTCGTACATACACTTTGACGCACACACACAGACAAACAGACCCCCCCACACACACACACACACACACACACACGCAAACACGCATACAAACTCCACACGCCCCCCTGATCCTATAGATCACATAAACAACTTAGGAAATAACAAGCTGAAACATGAAGAGGATATGCTATGACAACAAAATTAATCAGACAAATTATCGCAGCAAAAACGACGGGGCGGGCGGCGAGCTCGTTGACTACGTCTTACTGGTTCAGGAGCCGATGACGTCTCACTGGCTGACATCTCGCGGCGCTCGCTCACCGGCGCAGTCTCGTGTGATTCAGCTGTTGTCTCTGGGAACATAGCCGGCGCTGTTGGCGTTGTTGGTGCTGTCGAGACGCTTGAAGTTGAGTCAAGTTGTACGTTACTATGCACCATCATCGGAGCTTCACAGATAGGCGAGTCACACAGTGCAGGTGACTGGCCGCGATGTCGCAAGTCCTTTACATGACGCGGCACTCCATTTACCTCCACGACAGTGTCTGACACAACAGCAGTGACAACGCCGCGCTGCGATACTTCGGTGCACCGTGCGCCTTTGTTTCGCACCCATACCTGGTCGCCCGCACTGAATTTCGCCACTGCGCGCGCATCAACAGCAGACTCACGCTCAATGTGCCGGTCACGGTCAAGGTCGCCCACGCTGACAATGTCACGACATTTGTACTTATACACACAGCAGGCTGGTGTTGTGTCGTATGACCGATTGTCACGCGGCGTTACATTATAAATGTGCACCGCTTCCTGCACTGCACACTGACGTCGAGCACAAATGACTTTGACAGAACGGTGATTGCGTTCCACAATGCCGTTTCCGTGTGGTGCATAGGCGGCGCGAAATCTCAATTTTATTTTCCACCTGCTGCACAGCGTCTGCATGAGTCGCCCACGAAAAATTGTATCGTTGTGGGCCAATATTTCTCCCGGTGCACCACGCTCGTAGAATAATTGTTCCAAGTGTTGAACCACACTGGCTGCGTCTGCCCAGCGCAGCGCCCTCCAGACGGCAAATCGGGATGGCCCACAATCTATTACTGTCAAATATGACGTGTTCATATGATGCGTCACATCAATGGCTAGTCTAGACCATGTGTGATCAACATGCAAGCTGCCTTGTCGCCACCGCGCCGGAGATGGATCTATTGACTTGCACACGTCACAACCAGAAACAATGTCGCGCACCTGCTTCCTGGTGACTCCTCTGCCACACTCGCGTCGGGCAAAAAACAGTGTGCGCCGAACGCCTGGTTGGCCCGCTTGCGCATGAACCTCTGCTATGGAACCCTCATCGACCATATCAACTGGTTGAGAGCAAACGGCTGCTGCACACGTAGATTCCTTTTCGTGCAGCCATTTGCCGGGAACTCTGGTGAGTGCGTCGGCGAGATTTTCGTCTGATTTGACGACAGTGACCGTCAATTTCAAATTACACTCTTGTACCAACTCACAGAGCAAATCGATTCGTCGCCTAATCAACATTTCGCTTTGTGCTTTTGTTCTAAGACGAGTTCGGCCATTGAGAGCATTCGTGATCCAGCGCTGCACTGTGACAGAATCTGTGCAAAGCTCAATATCGGAGAACTCCCATGCGATAGCCAGATTCATTCCGCGTATAGCCGCATCCAGTTCAGCCATGTTGATGTGTGTGGCGGCGTCTTTTCGTAGCCAGCAAGCGTCTTCTACAGCAACTCCTTCCTCTGTAGTCACAACAACTCCAATCGCAAGTGAGCTGGCATCCGTCCACACTTTTGCGCGCCTACCACGTACGTCGTATGTTCCCCGTGCTGGGTCATTTCGCGTCACTCTCCGTTTTACATCGGCCATTTGCTGGTAAAATGATGGGTCCAGTATATGTTCGTCCCACACCTGCGATAAATTGTTGGCTTTTCTCTTCAGCCACGCTGCTGCTGGTCGCAGCCAGCCGCAAACTTGCACATGAGCCACCAGATGACCACACCACGAAAATACTGAGCGGCGCGTGATCTTCTCAGGAATCTCACCGATATCGGCATCTCTTGACCAGCGCAATTCACACCCAGATCGCAGCACACGCAACCCGAGCAATCTCGCACCGCTAGTCACGCGCTCGGCCGGCTTACACTCCAAACCAAAACTGGAAGAATGCCGGATGACTTCCTCCGCGGAAACTATGTCTTCGTTGACCAGAAGATCATCTACGTAGGCTAGCACTGCGTCCCTAATTTTCACATTGGCTGACAGTACCGCCTGTACCACAGCCTTCATTACCAATGGAGCAATGTTGAGCCCAAAACCAAGTCTGGTCAGACAGTATCTGCGGCCTGCGACGACAACAGTCTGATACGACCACAGCTGTTGGTCGACATGAATTTGTAGATATGCACTTCACAAATCGACCACGGCTACATTGTCACCGTGGCGACGCCACCGTCGCAGCTGGTCGCAACACACATCTGCATCTGCAGTGTGGCACGTGAGGTGCTTGTTCAGCTCGCGAAAGTCCATCACTGGTCTGACTTTGGAGCGGTTCTTCTGTTTCACGGCCATAAGAGGAATAAGTCCACTTGGTGCGCCATGCACATTTATGTCGTGGGGCACAAGCCATCCTTTATTTATCCAATTTTGTACCTCCACGTCGAAGTCATGTTGCATGTCGGCAGATATGCTGTATTGTGCCACATTGTTGTGAAGCACATCAGGACCACAACCACGGCCCCACTTCCACTTGACAGTCCACGTTTTGTTGGTAGCATCAAATTGAACACGAAAATCTGACGTGTCAACGCACGGATCCGCCACTGCTGGTGTCTTCGTTGCGGCTGCCGCTCGGACAGTCTCGTGCTCAGTTGTGTTGTCTTGGGAGAAACACACATGATCGGCGGATAGCACAGTGACTCCACCGAGTGCTTGTATGCCCGAAATACCTAGCACAACGTCGTACACCAACGGACGCTCCGCCACGGCTAGTGCGTCAATTGTTGCGGAGTGACAGGCCGTTGTCTTAACGTTAATCACGCAAGTGCCACAGCAGACGAGAGGCTGACTGCCCATCGTCGACATCCGCAATCTACTGGGGCGCCATTCAGCACACAAGGCCGAGTGTATGAGCGTGTTAGTGCAGCCAGTGTCTACCAATGCTCGTAGACATCGACCGTCGACAATCAGCTGCACGGTTGGTGAAACGCCACCGCATGCGCGCGGATTTTCACGGGGAAGAAGGCTGGCGCTTACGCATCTCCCCCTCCTTCGTTTCCCACTCGCGATGAAGCTGCGGAACCGGGCGCGTTATCTCGAATAAAAGATCGCGAAAAGGGGCAAACAGCAGCGAAGTGTCCCGCTGCACCACATCTCCTGCAAATTTGAGGCGATCTTCTTCGACGCGCGTTCTGCGAACGATATGCAGAATAACCACTGGCACCAGCTGGTGGCACGACAGCAGCGGACATGCGCTCATCGCTCAACACATTGCGTGCTCGCACCAGCACGCTAGCCAGATCCAATGCATCGGCTCTTGCACCGGCTCGAATGATGCGCCTCACCTCATCAGGCAGCCAAGCGACAAACGCGCAAACCAGGGCACGTTCTGGCACGCCTCCGTATAATGACGCAAGTCTTTGTAAATCCTCTAAATACACATCCACAGACTCGCCTGGACGCAGTCGGCGTTTTGTGTATGCCTCGTAGGCCGCATGCTCGTCGAGTGCAAATGCGGCATAAAGAGCCTGTTATACCGACGGCAAATGACACCTGCTGGTCACCGGCAGCTGAGTCCATACCGCAAACGCTCCACCGGTGAGTCTCAGCGGAAGCACGCTGGTGACGTCCACTCCTCGAAGGTTGCACAGAGTCTCGGCTCTGATAAGCCATTCCGCTACGTCTCTAGTACCGTCGAACTCCGCTAGTAGACGAGCGTCGAACGTTGGTTGAGACTGAACCTCGGCAGCAACGGCGCTAGAACCTGCAGCACTCAGTGCGGCCATGTTTCCCAGCGAAACATAGGGCGGCTGCAACGAGGACACGACGTTTGTTGTAGTCTTGAAATCTTGTGAAGGCTGCATTATAGCCGAAATAGCTTGTAATAAAAAAACACCTGTATATTGCGTGCACACTCGCGCACAGGTTCACTGGAATATACGCACACTCACCACACACAATAATCCACCAATCTCGCACCACAACTCACTCAAGCGCACGCTCAGTTCTCACGGCCGCAACTGATCACTCACTCCTGCTTCACAATGGAACACAGCGCTTATATAACCTTAAAGTGTACGAGTCAGGTGACGCCGCTTCAAGCACTGGACAACGAACAAGGATAGCAAACACTAAATCACACTTGCTCGTACATACACTTTGACGCACACACACAGACAAACAGACCCCCCCCCCCACACACACACACACACACACACACACAAACACGCATACAAACTCCACAGATACATTCACTTAACCTCCTGATTGTCTCATATCTGATCAGAGCCTCATCACATTTTGTCTTTCTCTTTCTTCACCTTCTAAGCCTTCTTCCGCATCACTGATGCTTCGTGACTACAAAAAATGTGATCCTTTATTCTTTTTTCTTTTGGTTACCTCTATTCTGAATCCCCTCAAATTATTTGTTCCTCACACCAATCCTCCTTCCCAAGTTTATATCCGACTCTCTCTCCCTGATCAATGATAAGATCTTCACTTTGCGCTTACATCACTTTCGCTCTAGATATCCTCCTCCTCCCTGGTGGTCGTCCGATCTATCCCGCTTGCGTTCAGAATGAAGAGCCCGTGGGCGTTCTTGGCGGCGCTTTCGCTATTCTTCATCGTGGTTCTCTTTCTGTAGTGCCCGC
This sequence comes from Sacculina carcini, assembly GCA_916048095.2. Taxonomy (NCBI): domain Eukaryota; kingdom Metazoa; phylum Arthropoda; class Thecostraca; family Sacculinidae; genus Sacculina; species Sacculina carcini. The sequence continues at coordinate 5,379,601 of OU696585.1, forward strand.
AAATCTTTTTTCTCTTTGGTTGCTTTGTCAACATCTAAATTGTATCGTTCACAATTACGCCAACTCCAATCATCTCGCTCACGATGGCTGACTCTGAAAACTATTTCTGGTCGCTCCTCTAAGTCATCTTGCTCAATATCTGCCATTGAATTTGCTCCATTTTTCTCTTGTAAAATTGCATCCTTGCAATCCAAATTACCCACTAGCACTTTTCCTCTCCAATTTCCTCCTTGCCTTAGCAATGTTTTCTCTTTTTCCTCGATTGCTCCATCTACACAATAACTACAAGATAATGCCAAACCAAGCGGACGCTAAACATCAACAACGCAATCCCCCACACGACTCTCGCCCGTCTCTCCCAAATCACCATTGTCCACACCTCCCCCTGAGTCTGCTACTCAAAGTCGCAGACGTAATCATTCAAGTGTCGAGGGCGGCGGCGTTGACGTTGGCTCCTTCTTGGAGGCGGCTTCTCCGTCGCAGCCGGCACGTCCGGTTCGGTCTGGGGGGCGGCACTTTGAACGTCTTCCGGCCCACTGGTACTGCGGGGACGAACTTGTACGGTTGACTCCGACTTCACATCCAGCAGTAGATGTCGTCTGTTGCGTGTCGTTATGAGCCCACTTGGGGTGCGTAGCAGATAGCTACGTCGACCTCGAACGCCGACTATGGTGCCGCTCAGGTCCCATCTCTTGGTTTCTTGGTTCAGAATCAGCGCAGAATCCCCAACCTTCAACCGGGGCATCAGACGCGATCCACGGTTATACGCCTGTTCGACTTTGTCGCGACACACCTTGTCGATATTGTCGGCTCTATCCCTCCATCGGGGGGCGAAAGCGTCGCGATGCATCGGAACGTTTGAACGAATATGATGACCAAAAAGTATTTCTGCTGGAGAACGTCCATCTGCACCTGGCGTATTCCTTAAATCGAGTAGACCTTCAGTAAATGAGTCGTCATCGAGTTCACCATTCTGCGTCGCTTTTTGCACCAGCCGTTTGACTCTTTTCACGGCCGACTCAGCGTGCTCATTTCCCTGCGGATGTTTGGCACTGCTGCTGTCGTGCTGCACTTTCCAACATGCGAAGAAGTCTCTGGTGCGACGAGCTGTACACTGCGGCCCTCCGTCCTTTCGTAGACGGTTTGGAACGCCATACGCTGCAAACAGCTGCCTCAGACTTTTGATGAGATGACAAGATGATGCATCTAACCGCGGACATTAGGCCACACACGGCCAATTTGACACCTGTCGACATATATCAGGTGTGTCCGACCTGCATGCTGAAAGTAGTCTGTTGAGACACTTTCGAAGACTCTTTCTGGTCTGTCATCACTGTGGTACGGCTCTTTTTGTTGACTGTTGCGGTATCGCAGACACAACTCACACGAGGATACCATCATATTGTATCGTTATTTATTGTAGGCCAGTAAACACATTGCCGAGCGCGGTCCATCGTGCGGTTCATTCCCTGATGTCCGCTGTGCAGCCGTCGAAGTGTATCACGGCGCATACTGCGTGGAATAACAACACGACATCCGCATAATAGTATATCGCCTTCAATATACAGTTAATTTCTCATGTTCCAAAATGGTTTGACGCGGTCAGAGCATTGATGACAATATTCAGGAAATCCACCCTGTATAGTTTTACGCAGTGCAATGTACTCTTCATCTTTTGCAGCTAGGTCTGTGATTTGTGAGAGAAGTAAATCACCGTATGGATTCTCACTATCGTCGTCGTCTACAACGCGAGATATCTGTATATAACGTTGTCTCGGCTTGAAGTTTTCTTCTGACTCGCCGCCGCAGTGAGTTTCGTCTTTGTTGAAGTGCAGATGTGATTTTGATAGGCAATCTGCAATAACATGTTCTTTGCCTGCTCTCCATACTGTTTCGAACTGTAAATGAGACAACTGACTTCTCATTCTCTGCAATCTCGGATTGCTGATGTCCGATATGTACTTCGAATTAAGAATAGGCAGCAACGGTTTGTGATCTGTCACCACTGTGAAAGACTTGGCGCCGGCCAGGAAATTGTTTGCCTTCTTGCAGGCCCAGACTACTGCTAGCATCTCTTGCTCTATAGCGGCATATCGGCCCTCTGTTTCGGTGAGAGACCGTGATCCACATTGGATCAGCTTCCACTGACCGTGCTCGTCTTTCTGCCGCACGACAAACCCTATACCATGAAGTCTCGCCGCGTCAGTCTCTACGATTGTAGGTTGTGTTGGCACGTAAAAATCCAGAACTGGCAGGGACGTGAGCACGCGTTTCACCGCTTCAAATGCCGATGTGTGTACATTAGAGTCCCACTGCAATGTCACATCTTTTTTCAACACTTACCTGAGCGGTGCAGATGCCGCAGTGATATCTGTTGAAAAGTTACTCAATTGGTTGGCCAAACCAAGAAAAGATCTCAACTCACTCACGTTTCTCGGTGTCGGAAACTTAGAAATAGCAATTAGTTTCCTCTCATCAACTGTGTACCCGTTATTGTTTATCACAAAACCACAGTATTTCACTTCCGATTTGGCAAAACTAAACTTCTTACTGTTGAGAGTGATTCCATTGTCATGACATCGCTTAGAACTGTCTCGCATCGCTTTAGAACTGACCAGACATGTTTCAAGTGTTGATCATAGGACACATCAGACACAAGGCTGTCATCAACAACTTTCACCACATTTTCCAATTCCGCCAGCGCCATTCCACAACGCTGGTTGTATATGTCTCCGCTAGACACCAGACCCATCGGAGCTCGCTTCAGGCGAAATCTACCCCATGGCGTCATGAAACAAGTTTTGTCTCTATCATCGGGGTTTATCGGGATCTGAAAATAGCCGTGTTTTGCATCAAACGTGGTCAGATAACGCGCGCCGGGCGTAACGCTCGACACCACATCCAAAGCAGTTCGAACTGGGTGTGTGGGGCGTTGCACGTACCTGTTCAGTCGAGTGAGATCGACAGTCAAACGACATCCGATGATAGTGCCGTCCGCGCTTCTCTTTGGCACCGGCACGATCGGGTAACACCACTCCGTCGGGTGTGTTACCTCTTCTACTACATCCAGATATATGAGCTCATCCAGGTGCTGCCGCACGAACTCTCGGTAGCCCACAGGAATCTTTCTGGCCACACTAACGTTTGAGGGTCGAGCGTCCTCCGTGAGAGCGATGCGCATCGACGGGCCCTTCATACACGCCAGAGGGCCATCGCCGTCAAACACGCTTGGAAATGCCTTCCGCATGTAGTCTTCGTGTCTCCGGCGATCGGCATCGGTCGGGTCGTTGACTCGTCTCCATGCTGGACACTGCACACCGTCGTTGCCCCCGTGTTGCACATGATCACGGGCGCTCACTGTGCTGACGCCGTTTTGCATCCGGCTGGGCGCTTCTTCCGCCGATGAACTCACAGCTTTCTGGCTATTTAGTGGGGCTGCAATAATCTGTTGCCGGAACGCTTGGTGGATTATTTCCAAATCCACTGCGTCACACCATGACAAAAAGGGAATCAGTCGCCTTCGGTATGACGAACAATGTTGTTTGGCACTTCGCCTGCCCCAGCTCCAGAGTTGCTCGACATGTACCCAGACACTCCAGTTGTCCTCCGTCGGCAGAGCACAGTCTGGTGGTGGTTGGAAGCAGCTTGGCCCTGCTGATTCCCAGCTTCGCTGCGGTGACAGCGTTGATCACGGAGCATTCCACGCCCGTGTCGGCCATCCATTTCACCTCCGCCGACTGACCTTGCTCTGGTTTGACCACAATGGTCACGGTGGGTGCGCGTCTAATCTTTGCACCACAACGCTTGATGTCGGCGACTTTGATTCTGTGCAGTGACGTCGCCTGATCGTCTGTTTCATCACGAACAGCACGCTGACTTCTGTTTGGACGTCTGTGTGCTTGTTTCTGACGACTGCGACAAAGAATTGAAAAATGTCCTACTTTTCCACACGCGCGGCACTCTTTACCATACGCGCGACACTTCTGACCACCGCTGCATTGCTTTCCGCACCTGCCGCATTTGTCGCCGGTCGCTTCCGGTGGGCGAAGACGATTTTTCATCACCGCTCTACACGCCTCCGACTGAAGCTGCGATGAATTGGCTCTTGCAGCCTCTGAGGAACGGCAGATATCAACCGCCTTCATCAAATTCACATTTATTTCGCGGAGCATATGGCTCAACGCTTGGTCGTCGCTCTTACCCATCATGATCTTGTCCCGCAGTCTGTCATCACCGCACACTGAACAAAAATCGCAAAAAGACTGAATTTCCCTGATCGCACAGAGGAAACTGTCGAATGTCTCTCCAGGCTGCTGGGATCTTAGATAGAACTCCCTGCGGTCGATGATAACATTCCGCTGTGATCGCAGATGTTGTTCCATTAGCGTGATATACCGATTCATGTCATAATCAGTACCAACGTCCAGACTGAAACGCAATATTCGTGACCAGTCAACCTCGTGATTTGTTGTTCGATCGTTTCCGTAGGCTGCGCCATGTTGTGTCATCAGGCAAACAACAGCAAGGCAAGCAATTGTAATGCCAATAGACAAAACGTAACTTCAGTCAAAATCTCCTCGGCACAGACAGGAAATTATCCAACACAATAACTACAAGATAATGCCAAACCAAGCGGACGCTAAACATCAACAACGCAATCCCCCACACATCTCTCGCCCGTCTCTCCCAAATCGCCATTGTCCCACAGGGAAGATGAGCTATCTGATAGCCAACATATCTGATATATGATAGCCACTCTAGCATGTTCCAGTTTTTAAACGTGTTTTCATTTTTCTATTTGTGCCTACTCCTTGCTCGCTGTGATGTTCCTGTCGGTTGTGTCTTTTTCGCGCCTGTGTATAAATATGTGCGCTATATTAAATATATGCTGATGTTGTTGTGACAAGCTCGAAGTAGTTCAGACTTCTGCCGCTAGATGCTACCCTAGGCAGCCCTCAGGCATTAGTGTGCCAAGTGGTGTTCAAGTTCAAGTTCAAGTTCAAAGTTTATTGCCATGAACAAAATAAAAGTACAGTGACAAAATATCAAACAATTTGGCATAGTCTGTCGAGTGATAACTCTTGGACAGACACGTTATAAATATATATACATTAACAAAACATTTACACATACTCTTGTGTGGAAAAATAGGAAAAAAATGGCATGTAATATACTTAGAACAACACATCAGTATAGTTGTAACATCAAGCTCCAATGAAACAATAAAAATAACATATGAATAGCATAAAAACAATTAGGAGTAACATAACTTAAAATATATCCGCAATCTTGTTTCTCTAAAAATCAATTTTGTTTCTCTGAAAATAATTTTTTCAATCTATTCTTAAATTGTCCTATAGATTCTGTGTTTACTGTGGATTTTAATTCACTGGGTAAAGAATTCCAAATAGTTGGTCCTGAGTATAAAAACGAATTTTTAAATAATATTAATCTGAATGGTGGTGGACTCAAATTCAACTGACTATGTCTGGTGCAAAAGTCATGATCCGACATACTGTATAAACTATCACTAATTTGATTATTTTTTAAATAACGAAATATATTCAGTATCATGAAATACTTCATTTCATTGAGAAATTTCAAAATTTTGAATTTATTGAAAACTTCATGTGATGATTCATATTTCTTTTTGTAGCCAATAGTTTTTATTATGGATTTTTGAAATTTGAACAAACTATTTATAAAAAAAGGCCAGGTAAACGTCCAAACTGACACTCCATAAATTAATTTCGAGTAGCAAAAGGTATAATATAATATAATAATAATTTCGGGGGTTAACCTATCTCTTAATCTATAAATTAAACCTGAATATTTAGAAATTTCAATGCCTAATTTGAGTATATGTTGTTTTCAATTCAAATTTTCGTCAATTGATATTCCAAGACATTTTGTAGTGGGTACTCTCTCTATAAAGTCATCTTCAATTTTTATTGGCTCAAGATTGTATTTTATAGATCTGTTTTGAAATACTACAACCTTTGTTTTACTGACATTTAATCTTAATCCATTTTTTCTTAGCCAAGTTTTAATATCCATCATTGTCTGGCATATTTATATATGTAATTCAGTTAGATTTTTTGTACATATTTCAACACTCGTGTCATCAGCAATAAGAGTAAATCTAGCATCATTAGTGGAATTCTCAACATCATTTATTTATATTAAAAAAAGAATGGAACCCAAAATAGAACCTTGGGGGACTCCACAATCAATTTTTTTAATACTAGACTCATGTCCATTACAATTTACAAAATGAGTACGATTTTCTAAATAACTCCTAATTAATTGATTCGGGATTCCTCTAACACCAATAATGCTTAGCTTTTTCAGCAAAATTTTGTGGTTTAGAGAATCAAATGCCTTAGAAATGTCTAAAAAAGCACCAGCTGTAAATAATTTTCATCCAAATTTTCGTATATTTTTTTAACAAAATTTAACAATGCATCATTAGTTGATCTGTTTTTTCTAAATCCAAATTGCTGATTCGATAATAATTTGTTTTGTTCAAGAAATGAGTCAAGTCTTTTTGCGATAACTTTTTCAAAAACTTTACTAAAGCAAGGCAAAATTGAAATCAACCTGTAGTTATTTATGTTTATCTTTTCACCCGATTTAAATATTGGTATAGATTTGGCCTTTTTTATTTTTTTTGGGAATATCCCTGTTTCAAGAGATAAGTTAATAATATATGCTAAAGGCTTTCTTATATGTTCAGATATAATTTATATTGTATTTCCAGAAATTTCGTCGTATCCCTTGGAATTTGATTTGATAGACGAGATTAATTTATGTACTTCGAATTCATTACAAGGTGTCATAAACAGTGAAAACTCTGATGGATTATTAAGATATTCCTCAAACTCATTACCAACAAGTTCAGTATTAGTATGCAATTTACTAAAATGCTCGACAAATGTTTCCGCCACTTGTTCATTCGGTTAACCAATATCAATGATTTTTTCATGATCTTTCCTTCCCATCAACAAGTTTAATATTTGCCAGCTTTGTTTAGGATTCCCTTGATTTTCTTTAAATTTTAACTGCAGGTATTCATTTTTTGCGTGACTTTGTGTCGTCGTGGGAATACGTATAGCTGCCCGGTTCGCATTTGTTTAGAAGCACTTTAAACTTTTTGTCGATTTTCACGGTGACTGAAATGAATGAGCAGCTTGCTGCCGTAAAATTCTGTTTTTTGCTGGGGAAACCCGCAGCGAAAACAATTGCTATGCTTAAAACGGCTTACAAAGATGCTGCCATGGGTAAAACGCAAGTTTAAGAGTGGTTTGCACGTTTTAAAATGGTCAAATTTTACCGGAAAACCAACTTCGTTCTGAGCGACATTCAACCTCCAGAACGGATGAAAACATCACAAAAATTCGTGAGGTGATCATGGAAGACCGTCGCAGAATAATTGACGAGCTTATTAATTTGACTGGTGTGGCTTGGAGCGCATGTCAACGAATTTTGAACGATGGATTGGCAATGAAAAGATTCTCCGCAAAAATGCTGCCGCGCTTGCTCACAGACTATCAAAAGCAGTCACGAATGGATGCCTGTCGTGAACTGAAGGAACACTTGAAAGTTGATCCGGACCTTTTTCGAAGCTCATTACAGGTGATGAAAGTTGGTGCTATGGCTATGACCCAAAATCAAAGCAGCAATCAAGTCAGTGGAAGCATCCAACGTCACCACGACAGAAGAAAGCGTGTCAGGTGAAGTCCAGTGTCAAGACGATGTTGGTTTGTTTCTTCGATGTGAAAGGAATTGTCCACAAATAATTCGTTCCTGCAGGTCACACTGTGAACCAGACGCTTTACTTGGCAGTGCTGAAACGTTTGCGAGATTCCGTGAGACGGAAACGCCCCGACCTGTGGCAAAGTTGAGAGTGGTGACTCCATCACGACAATGCACCAGCGCACACCGCCTTGAGTGTTAGACAGTGTATGACCAAGAATGGCATACCCCACTTACCCACCCCCCTATTCACCCGATCTTGCTCCCTGCGACTTTTTTGTTCCCCCGCATGAAGAAAGTCCTCAAAGGAAAACGCTTTGCAGACATTGAAGAGGTTAAAAAAACGACGGAGTAATTAAAAGCCGTAACTTCACAAGAGTTCCAGAATTGCTTTCAACATTAGAAAACACGCCTGGATAAGTACATCGCTTCACATGCAGAATACTTTGAAGGTGATAAGACTATAAAAATGTAACAATGAAGACATACAATTATATGACACAATTACGGTTACTTTTGGGTCCCCCACGTAATGTGATAAAATAATATGAAATTTTTTATTGTCTGTCTGTGCCTTCGTCGTGAGTGGATGTGTGTTTCTTAGCTGCGTGGCCTGTGGATTTTTTGTGTGACTATTCTTCTCCGTCCTTGATTGTTATCAGACCGTTGGTGAATCGTCCCTTCTTCCTCACTCGCTCTGCCTTCTACGCCAGTCTGCCCTGTTAGACTCTTCTTCTCATTCTTTGTCACGATGTCAACCCAGCCCACACAATGTGGTTGTGTGGGCTGTTTATTCTCTAAATCACTTTCTATCTCTCCAATATCTGGTCTTATACCTCAATGCTCCTCATTTGAATTCCTTGCTCTCTTTCTCACCGTTTCCTCTTTTTCTAAATTCTGATTATTGATTATGTACCGCTATAATCATCCTGGTACTGCGCCTACTTTCCTTGACGAATTCCATCCTCTACTTGGAGCTGTGTGCTCCTTATTATCTAGCAATTTTCTTATACTTGGTGACTTTAATTTCTGGGTCGATTCTCCTTCTAATAATCCATACTATACCAGTTTATTATCCTTACCCAATTCCAATGGTCTTTCAGTTGCTTATTCGTCTACTCATATATCTAGACACTCCCTTGATCTATTTATTTCTTTCACTCCTGTGCTTTCTTCCGATCGCCTTCTCCCTGATGTCCTCATTCTGCCTCCTGATAATAATATTTCTGGTCACAGTCTCTTAATTTCAACATTACATTTCGTTCATGCTCCTGCTCCGACTCCTACTCCTCCCCTAACAGTTCGATTATCATATATCTGCATCTCTTCCTCTTGACCAGCCTTATTGGATCTCACCATGTGACATCATTCCTGCTTTTTTTCTGTCCTCTCTTATATTGATGATTTTCTGTTTCCTTTAATTACCCGAACGGCTCCACCTTCTACCTCTACTTGGTCTTCTCGTCTTATTCGTAACTTAAAATGTGGTCCGCGTCGAGCGCATTTATAATCGTTCTCGCTCATCTCATGACTGGAATAATCTCTGCTCCTCTCGATCCACTTTGGTCTCAGCTTCTAATGCTGCCAAACAGGAATTTGACAAGTTTAAACTCGATTCTTTTTCCCGCTCTCCTAAATCCCTCTAGTCTTCCTTAAGCTCCCTATGTAATATTCGTTCTCCTTCCTCTTCCTGTTCTCTATCAGCATCGCAGTTCTCAAATTTTTTCTCTGCTAAAATGTATTCTGTTCTGTCTAACGTTCCTCCCGCTCTCTCAACTCTCACATACCACTTCCTCTCAATCTCTCCCTTCGTTCGCACTCCTCAACCTATCGTACATTGTTTCTCTATTATCCAAAATCAGGGTCTCCCAATCCCCTGCTGACTGTGTTAACTTTCGTGCAATTCACGAATCTCTTCCTTCGCTTGCTCCTTACTTCCTTCATCTTATCAATTGCTCTTTTCTTCATGACATATTTTTGGCAGATAAACACGCTACTGTTCGTCATATTTAAAAAAAAACATACACTTGATCCTACTGTTCTTCGCAATTATCCCCCTATCTCACTCCTCAGTCTTCCTTCTAAGCTAATTGAGCGCGCCATTTTCCTTAAACTCTCACCTTACATATGCCAATTCCTTGATCCTTGTAAATCCGGTTTCCGTTCCTCTCATTCTATAGATCAGTCTCAGATCTATATATCATATAGATCTATAGATCTATAGATCATTCTAGTAATCAGTCTTAATTTCAATTTGTAATGAGGTTTTCTTTCACTTCCCGTCGCTCGGTTCTGCTTGTTCTCCTTGACCTGTCTTCTGCCTTCGATCTCGTAAATCATTCCATCTTCGTTCGTGATCTTGCTTCCCTTGGTGTTACTTCCACTGCTCTTTCCCTCCTCCAATCTTATATTGATGGTAGAAGCTACTCTGTTAGTTTCAACGCCTCATCTTCTGATCCACTTAGTCTACGTTCTGGGGTTCCACAGGGTTCTGTTCTTGGTCCCTTATTGTTTAATCTATATATGTATTCTCCCTGTCCTATTTTTCGTCAGCATTCCATTCAAGGTCTACCCTGATGACATACAATTCCTTCTTCCACTTCCACTTGATCAATCATCGTTTCACTCTGACTTACTCTCTGAAATTTCCTCCTGGGCTACCTCTAGTCAACTATTTCTAATCACCTCTAAATCTGAATTTCATGTCTTTCACCCTCCTCGTCTCTCTCCACCACTCCTTCCTTGACCATTTCTTCCTCTGTTCGCAATATTGGTGCTATATTTGTTTCATCTTACTCATTCTCGGACAATATCACCTCTGTTGCTCGCACTTGCCGTCTTATTCTACGTTATCTCTATCCTATTTGTCCATTTATTGATAGATACTCTGCTGTCAGCCTTATTCATGCCCTCATATTCTCTAAATTTGACTACTGTAGCTGTCTATACTATCATGTTCCTCGTTCTCATCTCAAAGTTCTTCAACGAGTTCTTAATCAATGCTGCCGCTTTGTCTTTCATCCTATTCCATGTCGTCATACATCTCATTTCCTCTTCCAGCTCCGTTGGCTTCCTATTATCCCTCGAATACACTATCGTCTATGTTGTCTTATTCACAAACTTTTTCATGATCCTCATCAACCTTCCTACCTCTCTGATATTCTCACTCCCACTGCTTCTTTTTATTCTCGCCGCCACCTTCCTCTTCACTGTCCTCGTGTAGCCAACGAGTCTCCCTGGTCCTCAAAATCAATGTTCCTCTTTGGTCCTCGCCTCTATTACTTTCTTCTTACTCATATCACCGCTTCTTTGTCCCTCAACTGTATTTATTATCAGCTTCGTCAATATCTATTTGCCCTCTCTTTTGACTCTGTTTCTCACTCACTCACCCATTCCATTCGCCACTTTGTAAATACTCTAATGCGTATATATTTTTCTGACTCGGTCATTATTGCTGGCTTGTTCTGTTCCCGGTGCACAGTCAATTCTTGTCTTTTATCTTCCATATTTTTATTTTTACAGTCTTACTGGTATATTCTTTATCATGCATGTCTGATCGTCAAATTCTGATTTTGTGTGATTTGTTTTGCCATTCTTACTTATGGTGCCCCATGTGTATGTGTGTATGTTTGCTTATGTATGTGTGCTTACCTAGTTGTGGTAGAGGACATGACAATACGCTCGGGCTGTCCTGTCTCTTTCCCACTGGGTATCCAAATTATGTTTGAACTCTCCTATAGTGTTGGCCTCTACGATAGTCCTGTGCAATATATTCCAAACGTCAATTCGCCTGAACGGAAAACTGTATTTCTTTATGTGGTTTTTGCACCGAGGTTTTCTCAGCTTCTTGTCGTGTCCCCTTACTTTATCCTGCTTTATCAGTCTAATTTTCTCCTGACCTGTGATTTCTGTCATGTTCCTGAAAATATGAATGAGATCACCCCGTGTCCTGTCTTCCAACGTCGGTAATCTCGACGCATTTAGCCTGTCTTCATAACTGAAGCTTTTCAGTTCTGTTACAAGGCTGGTGGCCGGCCTTTGCATATTTTCAACTTTTTTCACCCGACGCTTCTCATTCGGACACCAAGCCACTGTGACATATTTAAGTTTGGGCCTAATAACTGACACAATCAGCTTCCACATTATTTATGCATCAATAATCATCATCTATTTCTGCAATATCATCATATGTGTGTGAGTGTGTGTGTGTGTGTGTGTTCCTATGTGTGCAATATGTGTTCTTACTGTTGTTACATGTTTATATCCATCGTTGTATTTGCCTTTTTCATTTGTCGCGCTTCTATACATATTGGCGCTATATCAATTACATTGATTGATTGATTGATAAGTTTTATATATTTTCTATATGAAATAATTTTAACAGAATTATATATAACTTATATATATATATATATATACTAGCATTAAAACCCGCCCGTTGTGCGGAGCAATTCATAACATGAAATTCATATTCAATTCATAAAAAATATGAAAAATTTAAAATGAAATAGGGTACACTCATAAAAATATTAATCAATTGAAAATTTCAAGTTTAATTATTTTTATTTTGACTAAATATTTCCCCTCAGTCCGCCTTAGTCATTTTCACACCCTCCCGTCGTGCTGAATAATTCAGAACTCGAACAGGATCCGTTCTGGATCTTGAAGTCAAATCCATTGGATTTGTGTATGGATTAATTCTACAGGGGAAATTGAACATTATATTGTCTATAGTTGCTGCCCGCGGAGAATTTTTATATAAAAAAATATCTTTTTTGAATGAACCATTTGAAAAAAGAACTAAAAAATGGAAACCTTTTTTTAAGCCCGCCCGTCGTGCGGAACAATTCATACAATAAAATTCATATTAAATCCATAGAATATAATGAATACAAATTGAAAAGCAAAAAATGTAACCTATAAATATCTTAACCAATAGAAAAGTCAAAATGTGAATATTTTTGTATTTATTTTGACAAATATTATCCTTCAGCCCGCCTGGTATATAAATCTGCCCGTCGTGTGGTATAAACACAAAATAACAATGAATGTATTTAGTATATAAATGAATTTTTTCCGTAATATTATCTCATAATTCCCGGTTAATGCTTCCACTAATGCATCATATTCATACAGTTGTTATTTTTTTGGATTACACCGATTTTACAGCCATTGATATTACAGCAGATGATATATTATGCAATCTATATTCTACTAAGTATTGTTCCTAATACATATATCATGAGATCGCAAAATATATTTAAAGGTTCACATCATTCTCCAACATCATTTGCTCAAGAGCTATTCTACTTTTATAGCTAGAATATTTACTGCTAGCAAAATATCATATATCTCGCTATCATTTAAACCCACTCCTTATAGATACATTTAAGCACGCCCGTCGTGCGGAACAGTTCATCAAATATAATTAATATTCAATTCATAAAAAAAATCAGTGCAAATTGAAAAAGAAAAACAAGCCCATAGAAAAGTTTTAGCCAATATAAAAGTCTCAATGTGAAATTAATGTTTCAATTTAGAAAACATGTTTTTCCACAACCCGCCTCATATTTAAAGCTGCCCGTCGTGCGGAATAATTCAGAACTCAAACACAAAACAAACACAAAGAAAATTGATGAAAAACGACCAATAGAAAAAGTCAAATTTGTATACTCTAGTTTTAATTATTGTCGAAGTTTTTTCCCCCAACACTGCTCAAATTCACACCCTTCCTTCGTGTGTAGCAATTCAGAAGAGTAACACTATCAAAACAATGAAACCTTCTGTCATCTCTATAATTCCAGATTTATGCTTCCGCTAAAACAGAACCGTGCGGAACCATTCATGTGTAAATATTGAGGACAATAAAGCCTTTCTATTCAGTATAGTGTATCATAAATTAAACTGTACGCAATAAAACCATACCATCCATGCTTGGAGCTAATATGATGCATTCTTAATTGTGATTGGGCTTCAGTGAAATTTTATCAGTGTGTATTCCTGTGTAGTCGCAAGTGCGCGTAATAGCTGTCAAATTGGCAATATGTCCTTTTGACTTTACACCGCCTTAACTTCCTTCAGATACCCTTTGGAAAATAAAAAAATATACCGCATTGTAAAAAACAAAATTTCCAGCACGATGGTGCAATTTATTTTTATGTGTAACAAATAATTACTGATAAATAGTAGAAAAATCAATTACTTTTAGTCGCCCGGTGTTCAAGTGTAATTTTGGATGTATTTGAGAATTTTGCCAATTTTACACGTTTTTTGTATCATTTGCGGGTTTAAATTATAACTTATTCTGTAGAACACAAAACTCTCTACACAATAGTATAATTTTATAGCTGTACTATTGCTGGTTTGTGGAAAATAGATAGCGGAATATTGACCAAAATATTCACGTTTTTAGTGCAAATTTTGCCTTTTTGACTTTGTCATTTTGACTTCACACCGCCGTAACTTTTGTTTGATACGCTTTAGAAAATTACAAATTATACAGTGTTGTAGAAAAAAAATTCCCAGCATGATGGTATTATTTATTTAGATATGTGATAATTAGTTTTTGAGAAATAGACAAAAAAGTATAGAAAATCGGACGAGTGGAGTTTAAATATAATTTTGAAAGTAGATTGATTTTTTTTCATTTACATGCTTTATGTTTCATTTTCGGATATGACATATAGTTTATATTGTAGAACAGGAAATTCCCTACACAGTGGTATAATTTGCATAGTTGTACCATTGCTGGTTTATGAGGAGTAGATGCTAGAATATTGACCAAAATTTTCGCAATTTTCAGGGTTCATTTAGTCTTTTCACCGCTATAACTTTTGCTTGGTTTTATTTGTAAAATCTTAAATTTAACCTATCGTGTAGACCAGAAAATTTCCAAGGTAATGGTGTAAATTGTTAGCAATTACATCAAGTGGTTATTGAGTAACAGCTTGCAGAAAATGGACCAAGGAGGGTGGGACACACACAGAGGTTCTCTTATACATATATATATATATATTTAGATCCAAAATGTATGGAGTACTCACGTGTCTGGTGGATAAATGATATAAGATGAAGTTGAACTTCTTCAGACACAATATTTATTTTTTTACCACAACGTTTCGCCTTACGGCTTTATCAAGCAGTGATAACATATCGTCAGCCATTGTAACTGCATGGTTGACGATTTGTTGAGTACGAGGTAGAATATTTAGATCCAAAATGTATGGAGTACTCACGTGTCTGGTGGATAAATGATATAAGATGAAGTTGAACTTCTTCAGACACAATATTTATTTTTTTACCACAACGTTTCGCCTTACGGCTTTATCAAGCAGTGATAACATATCGTCAGCCATTGTAACTGCATGGTTGACGATTTGTTGAGTACGAGGTAGAATATTTAGATCCAAAATGTATGGAGTACTCACGTGTCTGGTGGATAAATGATATAAGATGAAGTTGAACTTCTTCAGACACAATATTTATTTTTTTACCACAACGTTTCGCCTTACGGCTTTATCAAGCAGTGATAACATATCGTCAGCCAAGAACAAACTTGAACAAATCGTCAACCATGCAGTTACAATGGCTGGCGATATGTTATCACTGCTTGATAAAGCCGTAAGGCGAAACGTTGTGGTAAAAAAATAAATATTGTGTCTGAAGAAGTTCAACTTCATCTTATATCATTTATCCACCAGACACGTGAGTACTCCATACATTTTGGATCTAAATATTCTACCTCGTACTCAACAAATCGTCAACCATGCAGTTACAATGGCTGACGATATGTTATCACTGCTTGATAAAGCCGTAAGGCGAAACGTTGTGGTAAAAAAATAAATATTGTGTCTGAAGAAGTTCAACTTCATCTTATATATATATATATATATATATATATATATATATATATATATATATATATATATATATATATATATATATATATATATATATATATATATATATATATATATATGTATAATTATATATATATATGGATAGTTTCTCTATTTATATATAATCTTTGTGCGTATGAAATTATATTTACCTTTGTCTAACCACTGCCATGCCCGTGCCGTTGAGTTGTATTGTCCTCCCAGCCAGAAGCCATATCTAGTGCTGTTTTTTGTCAAGACTCTTCTGCATAAGTAGAATATCGCAACAATTGATAGAAATGTCAGATTAAGAATGCATTTAAAATACCATACATAGAAACATTCACATTAACACTTACAATGCAATACAGTAAAACCTAAAGAAATCATTCTAATTCGAAAAATATTGGTGTTTGAGAATTTCTCAATTTGTTTTTTTATATATCTTTCAGCATGTCACCTTTTTCAGCAAACAAAATTCAATAGAAGCAATTCAATAGAACACTAACACAACAATTATCAATTGGCCGTTTGGCCATTTCATTGATATATTGGGGAGCAATGCATCTGGACGCTCAATATTCTCTCTCACAATTAGAGCTGGGCAGGAACCGGATATGACGATTCTGCTACGTGGTCATTGGAACCGGATCCGATTCTCGGACCCGGGCTCACACATATCCGAGTCCACACGATTCCGATTCTCGGACCCGAGTCCACACGGATCCGAGTCGACACGGTTCCGATTCTCAGACCCGGGTCCACACGGATCCGAGTCCACACAGTGCCGATTCTCGGACCCGGGTCCACACGGATCTGAGTCCACCCGGTTCCGATTCTCGAACCCGGGTCCACACGTATCTTAGTATCAGGACTGGCAGGAAACAGTATGAGCATTGCGCACACACTACATGAACACTACGGTGCGTCGGTTTTAGAATTAATGCTAGTATGAAATTGCGGTTAATGCAGTTTTTCAGGTATATTTAGAAAACGCGAACTATTTTGCCATTATTTTTTTAAAATTCATGTAACATTATTTTTGCAAGTACGGCTGTGCGCATATTTCACGAAGTGTAACATTAAATTATATATGTACTATTTATAACTGTGCTGGTGATGCGTAGAGTGTGTGAGTGGCGCCTGTGTGGCGGTGTTGTGTGAGCGCCGCGAAGGCACTCGTGTTACATTTGCTGGTATCACATTCACCTGCTCAGGCCTGCAAGTCCACGCCTGTGCTTGTCACCGCTCTAAGACGTTGCATTGTCTTCGTTATCTGCGCCTATCTCTACCCCTGCGAAGACTTGCCACTGTGGTGAGCCAATGCCACCTAGACTACCTGGACTACCTAGACTACCTAGACTAGAAGTCTGGGTGGCGTTGGGTGAGCCCATCGCCGCAACATTGTATATAGAGTGCCAGAGTTGTATGGCATATTTTCGATTGCCATATGCGGGCCAGACCACCACGGCGTACAATGCCGTTAGGAAACATCGGGTGTTTTGGTGCTGCACACTGTGCCAATAAAAGATTCGCTCAGCTTCCACCGCTGCACTTGTAAGAACTAAAACAATCACTAATATTGTCGACTATCGTCTCAGCTCGTTTCGGCAGGAACTACTGACCGATTTCCGTAGCTGGCCTAGTCAAGCTGTTACGGCCGCTGCTCGTTCGCCCGACTCTCTGAAGTCCTACGCGGTTGTCCTCAAATATAGAAATTCTAACACGCCTATTTATGAAAAACTTGTGGCTCCAGCTCTACAGAAAATTCCGGTCTCTGGTTCCAGCCCATCTGCCAGCGTTAGGTTAGTGCTGCGTTGTGACTCGCCACGCTCGGCGGAGAAGGCTGCAGATTGTGTTAGTACGGCATTCGCCGATGTGGAGGTACATGTGCCTCCTCTGAAGCATATTCGTCCAAAGATCACGATCGCTAACATCTCGAGCGCAAAAGACAAGTCAACAGCGAGTTAACCGGCAACGTGCGTGGTGGTTCCGAATTCAGGGTTGGTGATTTGGTGTGGACTCGCAGGAAAGGAACCAGATGCACTCACGTGTCGCAGCCTGGTGTCATCACCGATACTGTGTCTGATTGTGTAGTTGATGTAAACGGAATGCCACGTCATGAGAGGGGCATTCGTCAACACGGTCATCAACCGCCACTCGTTGATTCTGATGAGCCACCGATACTGGTTGGAGATGCAACCCAGCCAGCCCGTACATCTCTACCAGCGTTTTTCACCGAACGGATCCATTGGAACAGATGAACTGACAGGAGCTGTAACATCAGGCGGCTCAGAAGAGACGCTAGCTGATGAGACCCAAGCAGTGATCACATCGTTTAGACGGAGTGAACGGGTGCGTCGTCCACCCGCTCGTTTTTGCTGCGTGAATAGGTCGTGGCTTTATATGGTGTTGTATCGTGTAAAATTGGGTTGCCTTTACTAAGTTTTGTGTGCGTTTAGCTGGACCATCGTTGGTTTGTTTGTTTGGTTTGTATATTTGCGTTTATGGGGTGCACCGGCCTCTAGGACCATACGGCACTCCGCCATCGTTGGTTGGGGGTGCCGTATGATACTAGAAGCCATCGTTGTTTGTTGAATGTCTTGCCAGTATTTTGCCTCGCGTTATTTTTTTGTTGTATATATTTGTCTCTTTGAAAACAGGCGAAGGTGTTGTGTTTGTGTGTATTGTGAGAGAGCGCGAGTAAGTGAGTGCGTGTGTGTGAGTGTCAGTGTGTGAGTGTCGCATTTAGTACGGCTTACAGTGTGTATTGTATGTGTTCATGTATGTGGGATTCGCGCTCGCTTCGATTAGTTTACTAGGTGTACGTGTGTGTGCATGTGTGTGTTTGTAGGAGAGCGAATTCGATATGCTTAGAGTTGTTGTGTGTCAGCTGTGCATGAGAGTGCTGCGTGGTAGCTGTCAGTGATTGTGTTGTGTGGTAGCTGTGTGCGATAGTGTAGCGTGGTGGTTTGCGCTTGGATATTTACATATATTTTTTACTATTACAAATATTTATACACAAAATCTGATTCATGATCGAATTATCAGGAAAACACGGAATGAGTAACTACGGGTTAACATTTTTTACACGCAAGTGCCGAATGACAACATTTGTTGCCATCACTAAATTTCCTCTAAAAGCTCAAATATTTGTCTAAAACTGATAAGACTTGCTTACGAGGATTTCTCAAGCTGAGTTCTATCCGAACATTACACTTATATTGCCATAAATTTTCGGCATTAATGGGTTAATCCAGAACTGAGTTTTACAGTTGTTGCGACGAAATGTCGGTGGATAGAGGTTGCCTCTTGTGAGTATGCCGGTTGTTGATTCCAGGGAAAGTAAGAGCAGAAGTGTAAAATTTTCAGCATAATGGTCATTCAGGTATTGTAACGATGAAGACTATGGATAGGTCATAAGTTTGATGGCATGGTCTAGATAAGACAATTGAAGAACGGGTGCAGACGTACCTGACATGCCAGCGACAGCGAACAAGCGTGTCGGCGTTTCTTCGAGTTACAGTGGACAACACCATCCAAGACATGAAAGCGGATTCAAATATATTTCGTGGTACAAATGGAAAATATAACGTTGCTTGTGGTGGTCGATGCATACAGCAAACACCCAGAGGTTTACATCTGTTGGTCTGTGTCGACACAGGTTAATATAGATCATCTTCGCACAGCGTCTGTGTCGACTGATCTACCGGAAGTCGTTGGTTCAGATAACGCAACGTGTTTTGCCAGTTCGGAGATGGAACAACTTCTAGCAGCGAATGAAGTGAAGCAATGATTCTCTCCACCACGGCACAAATCTTCTAATGGTCTGGCAGAAGCGACGGTAAAATCCACGAATTCGGGTATCAAGAAACAATGACTGGTCTCAAAGTCTCGTCAAAATGACACAGTGGCTGTACAGCTACAGCAATACACGGCACAGAACAACCGGCAAGTCACCGTCAGAGTTGATGTTCAAGCGTAGACCACGCACTCACCTTGATTTTAACTGGGCGGTACTAATCAACGGAGAACGTGAGACGTCTGGTCAAGACCGTCGGTTTGAGCCAAGTAACTGGGTGTAAATTTTATATGTACCTGGACGTTTGATCAATTGGACGGCGGCGGTGGTGATACGAGTTGATGGACTTCTCGTGAATGTACGTCTGCAGGACGGACGTGAATTTGATAGACATACAGATCATGCATGGATGAGATTTTGTACGGACTAGGGGGAATCAGCGAGACGGATGGACACGGGTGCTTGAGGAGTTGACTGCAAATGCAGCTAGTGAAATCACAGCTGGACAACAGCAGCAGGTGGAGAAGGAGAATATAACTTACAGTGCCAGGCCGCGAGTGGAATTGGAACAGGCTCACCAGTTCGAATCAAGATATCATGAAGAGGTTCCGAAGGTCAACAATGATGGAGGCGATATCCAGGAAGCAGATGTTGGTCGGTGCAATCCAGTTTCGGCTGTGGCGGAAGCTAGGGGTTACGGAGGTCTCAACGGCTTTGCTGGAAGCCCAAACGGTTCGAATATTATGTTTGACTACGATGTGTTATATAACTAATTACGTTGAGATTGCCATGTTTGTGTAATGATATTGTTGTTTTGTCACTTCCGAACGATTCTGTGAAGAGTGCCGTCTGAAGTTTAATGGGGAAGGAGTTGTGGTGTGTCAGCCTTTGTGTTTTGTTGATTGGAAGCACTGCGTGGTTCGCGCAAGTGACGAAGTGTGGTGCGGTGTGTTATTGATCTTGCTGTGTTGTTACCGTGCAAAAAAAACATTGTGCTGATATGCATTAATGGCCGACTAAAATGGAAAATTAAACATAAATAGGTTACCGACCACTGTTCTAGCTGATCTCACCGTATATAGTCGGACATCATTTTCTCGACATTTTTCGAGTAGAGGCGCGCCAGACGTGCATCACCGCCCAGCAAGCGACATAATTTCTGAGCCAGCGGCATGCTCGTCTTGACGTTGGTAACATGATAGCAATGCTCTCCATCACTCCATGTCTTCTGAATAAATGATACGCCGCGCACGTCTGCGGCACATCTGTGCACTGTCACACCTGCAGTGAAATGCATGATAACAACGTTAAATGTAAGCCCTATAGCTCAATATTCAAAGTATAGTAAATGAACTTTTGAAGAAATAAAATCAAAACCAGGAAATTATTGATCAATTTTAAAGAAAACTACTCTGAATAAAACGTCATATTGGATCGTTGGGAAGTTTGTCGATGATATGTTTCAACTTGTTTGTAGATATACATGAAAAAGCATACAATTTTGCAATCGCGGAGTAAACAATACATATACCTATTCCGTTCCATGATTTAGAATACACGCAAGATAGACACTTCACCTACCTGTTGATCCGGTAATCAAATGTATGTCCACAGGAGCCAATATCTCATCTTTAATATATAAAGTGTACAAGGTGAGCACAATTTTTTTTGCAAAGAACGGCCGCGAATTGAGGTTTCGCGCCCTAAGTCCGTACTCGCACGGAGCCATTTGCCCGTTGATACAGTCTGCACCAAACACAACATACAATTGTTTATATTATTCAAATACCGTCTTTTCCTATCGGATTCTTATCAGCTAAACAATTGTTCATTGCGCAAATTGGCGGCTAATTTGCAATTGGATGAATTGAGCTGTCATGTATATTATTAACGTTTTGATTATGTGCGTGTGACCAGCATATCACAGTGAATATCAGCTATAAAACGAGTAACAATTTTGCGATTATGAAAAGGTAAAAAATTATGAAATTTAAAGAAAATGTGTTGCTGAAATGTTGTTCAATCTAATGTACATTTAGTTCAGGTGTTGATCAGTATGATTAAGTGGGGTTGTACAGCCTTTGTATTTATTTTCATAAAAAACTGTAGTAAAATGTAATTTCGATTTACTCACCAAGTTTAATATCACGTTTCGTGTAATTGTCTGTGTCACCTTCAACAGTAATGTTCATTTCCATATCTGAAAAGCACCAGTGCATATATCGAGCAACATATTCTTATGCATATTCTTATATATATATATATATATATATATATATATAACATAGCATAATTAATTAAACATCAGTTTTCATGTTAAATATTCATTTACTTGTGTAGACGGACGTAAATTTGAACGATTTGAAACTATGCGATAAAATATTACTTTGAATACACCCATCCTAACAAATCTTGATAAATGTAGTAATTTAGAAAATATACTAAGTTTTGAGTTATGTAATACGAAAAATCATACGGACACACACATACACAAACACTCATATTGTGTTTGTATGTGTGTGTGTTTGCCGTATGTATGTGTAGCGGCATCCGTACGTGTGACGAATATTTTGCGGATAGGTGGCGGTAAGATTTGCGTACATATGGTTTGTTTGTTTTTGTTATTTAATACGAGGTTGGATAAAAAAGTAATGTCTGTTTGCTTATGCATCATGTATTACGATAAACATTGGCACGCGATTATTTTTAAATAATTGTGTGGAGCTAATGAAGGATTGCAACGTATCGGTCACTGTTGATCGTGCAGCCTTGCTCCAAAAAATTAATAAAGATCACACTCTGATTATCCCAAAAGACTGTGTCAAGGACCTTTTTGCACGAACGCTGGAGCTTGAATTTCTGTGGTCGAAGGGAAACAGGACGGCGCCATTCCATGGACTGTCTTATATTCTTTTAGATTCTAACCAAAAAATTTAGGTTACGTGATTAGGTTACGTGACACGAGCAGGCATTACTTTTTGATCCACCCGGGTGAAACAGCGTGATGTGGAATTTTTCCAAAACGGGGTTCTCTCTTGGATAAAACGGTGGCGCAAATGCAATCAAATCGATCGTCGTGGTGAATATACTGAAGGGTGATTTCTCGTTGAATATGTTTCACACAAATATTTGAAAAAATTCGCATGTCAATGTTTATCGTAATACATTATTTATAAGCAAACAGGCATTACTTTTTGATCCACCCTCGTATGTACAGCATGTATTGATCTTGTGTGTTACCTTATAATTACTATTGCAGATTTTCGTTATGTTATGCTACGTGTTGTACTTGTGCATTTTTGTATCGTCGGTATAAGTTTTCATCGAATCTTTTGTATGAATGTCACATGCAAAAGTGAGTGCAGCGCCGGGGTTACTTTGGCATCCCTGCCACCGTTTATCATCGCAGTGTTCAAATGAATCATACTCCGAATACACGATCGTGTCGTTTGTGAGTGTTAGTGATCGCCGGGTCAATTCCACCTATCCGGTCAGTAGGTGCTGGTTTACCCTGGTGTTTCCTCCACGAATAGTATTGCACAGCACGGGGCCTTCCCGTTCTTTTCTTTCTCTATTTCGTGCTCCCAGTCTTTGGTCCACTCTCTCTGGACCAAAGGCAGCTTGACCTCTTCAAGATCATCCACTCCGACTGTGCTCCTCCTTATCTCCGTACTCTTCTTACTGTTTCTGATCGTCCGAGCCGCTCACTATCACGTAGTCTCTACTGTCCCCGCGTTCTCAACGATTCCACCTGGTCTTCGAAATCTCTTTTTTTCTCTGGATCTCGTTTCATTAATGAACTCATTTTGTTGTCTCTCTTTCAGGTCTTTTTCCACTTCTCTTTGTGCATACCTTCTCGATGTTCCTTCTGATGAATAAATATATTGTATGAATAACTATTTTGATTAATTTATTTACCTGTGACCATTTTCAGCTTTATTTCTATAGCATATCGCTGCTTTTATCCTTGTTTATGCGATATTGTTTTGGTAAATCTACATTGCGTTATATAATTTGTGACTAGTGATGCAAAAAACCGTTTTTTGGTTGCGGTTTTATGCAAAAAACATGTTTCTTAGGTTTTTTTGGTTTTTAGGTTTTTTAGAATTAGCCCCAATTGTCATCGGATTTAGGATTTTAGTACATAAAAATGAGTTTAATTGATGTTTTGTACATCTTTACGTGTTTTATTGCAAAGATAATTTAATAATAGTAAAGAAACGGATATATTTATCAATAAATACCTCAGGAGACTGTTTGAAAGTGCATCCGGGTCCTGCGGTTTAGGTTTTTTTCATTCAGAAAACCCATGTTTTTATAGATGATTTTTATGATGTGGATATTTGAAATTATTTGTCAGCAGAACGAAACAAATTCATTAAGTAAGCATGTATTTTTTTTTAGGGAAACCGTGTTTTTATGAAAAAATGCAATAATTTCAAACTGGTTTTCAATTCGTTTTATTAATGTACAGATTCAGAGAATGTTGACAGCAGAACAAGACAAGTTAATTGGGTGGTCAAGCGTTTTTTTGACAAACGTTTATTTAAACTAACGCTTTTTAATGAAACAATG
Source organism: Sacculina carcini (assembly GCA_916048095.2). Classification (NCBI taxonomy): domain Eukaryota; kingdom Metazoa; phylum Arthropoda; class Thecostraca; family Sacculinidae; genus Sacculina; species Sacculina carcini. Next base: position 5,403,610 of record OU696585.1, read on the forward strand.
CTTTCTAGAACAGTCTCTATGGAAGATAGATTTGATTGATGTGCGTTCAAATACCTTTTGTATATCAAGTAGCCTGCTGGTACGTATAAGCGGCTGGTTAAACCACTTGATTTAAACTGTTTTCTAACCTTGTATTTTCAATATATCTACTTTTTAAAACGGTTTTTGTAGATGTAGAGATTTTGAAAAAATTGGCGGCCGACCAGGGAAAGTTGAACCAAATTAATTGGATTTTTATTAGTAACCTGTTTTTAGAACTGGTTTTATGGATGATGGTTTCTTTGATGTATATATTTGTGGTCAACTACTTTTTGTATTCAATTAATTTCCTCATTCGATTTTTTCCTACACGAAAATATTGCCCATTTTTCTAGTCAGGATTGCCACTCTGAATAATACGACCCGCTTTTATTCGTAGTCTCATTAAGGACACTAAGTTTGTGTGTATATTTGTAGTCTGTGTGAATATTTGCAGTGTTTGTACAATTATATTTGCAAATAATTGATCTGTTGAATGAAATTATGAAAGTTATTATAATCAACGTAGTTCATTTCTGGTAGGAAAATGATAATATGTAAAAAATGGAAAAAATTATGCCACCTGTTGTTATATATAAAACAATTTCAGTGCTTAGCAGAAAAGTACAGTTCTTAAACCCTGCTTTCTTACACAACGATTAACTCAATAATTGAATGCAAAGCAGTACTGACATAGAAGTGCCGCACAGTACCATGCAAACAAAGATATTAGGGCTTTCAGACACATTATAACAATTGTATTGTATTATAACAATTTTATTGTGTTATTACAATTGTATTGTGCATATTTAATTATAATTCAATTTGATGGGGTCACTAATAGCATGAATAAATCATGTGCTGGTAAAATAATTCATATAACATCCCAAATATATAATTTCCATAACTTGAATTCTTTGCATGTCTCTTGAAAATCCCAAAAAACGTGTTTTTTTGGTCGAGGTTTTTTGCAAGAAAAACGTTTTTCATAAAAAAACATCGGTTTTTGGAGGTAGCATCTCTATTTTTGACTATCTGCATACCGCGCCTATGATAACTTGAACGGTATACCAAATACAAGTGTTGTTGATGGTAACGAGTATTTATCAACACTCACAATACTGGAAACGTTTGTCGATGACCCGCACTTCGTCGATCACATGTTCACCGATCATCTCAATCTCGAGTCGATAGAAATCATTTCCCATCGGACTCGGCCAAGTGTACTCATTATATCGGTACAATTCCGATTTGTTCACGACGTAGAAGACATCAAAGAGGTGGCGATTCGTTGACAATTGGTCATCCATCAGTGTCGGAAACCTCACGGCAAGGTCCGAGTACATGTCGACATTTCCCACTAACTCCGTGATTGGCATCAATGTGACAATACATTCAAACACACACACACACACAAACAAACATATATATACCCAATGTACATGCACACGAATGACGCTGACATGTATCTCCTACTTCAGAGGTTCCCAAACTGGGGTCCCCGGACCCCTGGGGGTCCCTGAGAAGGTCCTAGGGGGTCCGCTACTTCTCCCGCCAACCGTAGGAGAGAGGAGAGAAGGTACCCGATTTCTTTCACTTTGGTGACATCAAACCCCGCATTGATCAACTGTGTAGGAGCCATCAAGCTCATCCATCCACACTTAAGAAGATATGTTTGATAGCTTTTGTGTATAATTCTGGACTTTTTTTGATGAAGGTATTTCGTTTTTTTGGTTATCTGTAGTGACAGTTCATGCTGTAATTATCTATCTATTGTGGCTTTTTCTACCAATTTTACTTTGTGTTGAATTTAAAACGATAAAAAAATATTGAAAATATTTCAAATGTTTAGTTTAAGACTTTCTTCGTGCAGGAATATGCAAATAGTAAATTTACTGCATTGTAATCATATAAAGGGTACCTTGGTATGGTAATAGTAACTTGTGATTGGCTGGGGGTCCTCGGATGGGACTTGAATACCTGGGGGTCCTTAGCATGGTAAAGCTTGGGAACCCCTGTCCTACTTGATAATGTCACGTTGCCAGCGAGAAAATGCGTCCTGAGTGGCTTATGCCATTTGCGAAAGCTACAAATAGGTATTTGTTGACTTAAGTATATATTTGTTGACTTAAGGGAAATTTTGGGAACATGGCAAGGTGAAAAAGTAATGTTTTGAAACATAGAGAATTATACGTAATATAGAGACAAGCACGATTTAAGTCAGTCGCCGTTAGAAGGGACTGAAAAGAGGCTGTAAAGGCACGCAATTCATATCAAATTATTATTTTACCGATAGTTTTAAGCATGCTATTATAAAAGAAAGATATGTCATTCTAAAGATGTCATTATTGTATTTGTATCGCGCTCTTGTTAGAAATTATTCAAGTGAGAAGTTGAGTGGCAACAAGTATTGTCATTCTGCGCTGGCGTGTACAAAATTTGGTGAGATCCGCTTTTTGTTTTTATTAACTGGTTATTTTGAAATATAATTTTTTTATTGAGTATAGATTATTTCTCAAGTAATTAGTAGATATGTTATTCAAGCATGATATTGAGCTAGATAAAATTTTACTAATTAAGTTAATTTGATTGTGTTAAATTTATACGCACCATTTGAATATTCCGTGTTGCGACACAACTTCCGTCTCGCGCCACCTCTCGACCCTACCAGCTGTGTGTACGACTGATTGTTAGTATGTTTGTGTGTCATGTTTGTCCGTGTCATTGTGTATGTGTTGTAGGACCATGTGTGCGTGAGCTTGTTTGTACGTGTTTCCGATCGTCCTGTCCTGTTATGTCAGTACTTGTAAATACAGTCGGTCCAAAGCACTCACGTTATCGACTTGTGTTGTTCCGTGGCAACACAAAACGCCACAACCCCAATGAATGGTTATGCAGTAGTCTGACTGGTTATGCAGTAGTAACTATGATATACATTGTTCAGTCTCTACCAGTCGCAACATCAGGACTAAAAGGGAAGAGTTTGAATGAAAATACGTCTTTATTTTATACATGCTGGTAAAAGTAATATGAATTTTAAAAATAAGAGCCTTATGCGTAAATGTATTTTTTCAAGCACCAAATATAAATTACTCCCACAGCTAGAAATTGTTCATGACCAATGCTATTATTTAGCACTTGGTATGCTTTTTCAGCTACTTATTCCAAAATCAATACTATATTAGGGTTTCAAAACATCAGGTTATACTGGCTCCAGGATGATGACATCTTCAATGCATTGATTGCCCGGAGTATGAAGAGGGATACCTGACAGATCGGATCAGATTCACACCACAATGTGCGATCCATATTTAACTTGGGAAATATTAGTATACTATAAATATACCTAATATTACCAAATATACCTAATATTACCAAATATTACTAGCACCTGAAAAGTAATATGTTGATGAGTACATGGTACCTTATTACGGACATCTACCATAACCAAAACCATCTACCAAAACCAATAATATTCGGCATGAAATTGTTGTGAATGCGCTCAACATATCGATTACTCATTCATTCTGAGCCATACGGTGGGACAGCAACTCGTCTGAAGAGCAGAGCCGTAGCAACCGCCCCCCGAACCCCCCGCTGGGGGGCCCCGAATGTTGAGGGGCCCCGTTGCTTCACGTATGATATTAAAATTTATCATATTCATCAGATGGTTTCACCTGAGCTTGTATTATGTGAAATTGTCTAATAAATAAATTCATTATTTGGTGCTATATTTAAAATGAGGCCCAAAGTTTTGCCTTCGAGGGGAGGCCCATAAGTCCTCGCAACGGCTCTGCTGAAGAGTACAGATTGTGGTCAAGATCAGATCTTGTTGCAAGCATTATTGAGATTCATGAGATATATGAGATTACTCGTATTATTAAGAACTATTCACTGCGTCCTGGTCACCATCTGTCATTCGACATTTATTTCTCCTCACTACCCTCACGGAACAATCCTCTTCTGGTTGTTTTGACATTACCGGTACTATCAGAGAAAATCGAGTACCAAAGTGTGCGCCCATATTTTTCTATCCAATAATCAACAAATACGACATATGATTTGTCATTCACTTTCTATGCTTTGTCTGGTAGAAGAACGCCAAGTCGGTATCAAACATAAGTAAAAGACATGTGATTGATGCGAGCCACAAGACCTCCCGATATATCAAACATAATAATTAAATGATGGTGAGTGATATATCGGCTGTTGCTGCCGTGTACAATATAATCAAGGGTGGAGTGGATCTCCATTACCGAGTTGCCACAAATTTCAGAATGCAACTTCACTCTTAGAAATAGTGGTAGCCTCTCCTCACACGACGAATTTATTCAGTGGTGGTGAATACGTGGAATTAATTCGAGGAACAGAGCCGCAAATGCATTACTGGGTTTCCAAAATAATGTGTTCTGAACACCATACAACGGCATTGTAAAGTGATATCAGGATACGGCCCTCGACCACCGCCTCTTGCTTATTGATCACCGGAGGAGACACGCAGCGTAATTCCAGTGGACAGTCCATAAATATGCACGCAACAGCCAGTATATATTGAGATTATCAGGGAAATCTACAAATATTTTCCGTGTGTAAATTATGCATCCGGAGAAAACTTCGCTAATATATGCTTAGATGCTTAATTTTGTTTTTTAATTTTGTTTGATTTTGTTGTTAAATTTCTAATGTTTAATCATTCAATTTCCTCTGTTTAATTGTTATGTTCTAATTCACCTTTAGTGTTTTGTATATGTTTTGTCCGAATGAAGTGGTTGAAACTAACATATTTAACATTTCCTACTATTTGATCGCCCACAATAATTTAATTTGTTTCAAGTATATTGTTGTATATAGTTCTGCTTAATATCGGATTAATCATTTAATTATTAACAAAAAACGGAAAGAGTAACTACACGTTGAAGTTTTTTACACGCAAGTGCCGAGTGGCAACATTTGTTGCTATCACTAAATTGCCTCTAAAAGCTCAAATATTTGTCTAGAGTTTATAAGCTTGTTTACTAGCGTTTCTCAAGCTGATTACACTAATTACACTAATATTGCGCTAATATTACACTAATATCACACTAATATTGCGCTAATATTTCACTAATATTACTCTAAGATTACACTAATATTTCACTAATATTACGCTAATATTACACTAATATTACAATAATATTACACTACTATTACACTAATATTACACAAATATTACGCAAAAATTACACACTAATACATTAAATGTGTACACTAATATTACACACTAAATGTATTATACTAATATTACCATAAATATTTTAGGCATTCATTGGTTAATGCATTCTGATACACATACAAACACAGGCACTGGGAGCAAATATATATACAATGGAAAACAATTTAGTAAATACAGTGACGAGCAATCAAATAATGTGGATGAATAAATGAAAAATATTAATATTAAGCGACTATATGTAACACTCACCGCATGTTGGGACAGGAACGTTCCACGAGCCGTCTTCTTTACAAGTCCTTTCAAAGTGTCCCACCACGGACATGCCGAGGTCGCAATAATACCGGATCACGGTAGCCGGAGGAAGCATGACCGAAGATGAAAGATAGTCCACACCTTCACACTTGGGACATATATATACCTTGTAGCCTCCGAACTTAGGAACCTCAGGAGGACGGCACGACACTGCCTCAGCACCCGGTACTGAATACCAACAGAAACAGAGTACAATTGGCAATGTCTGTTTGCTTTAAGTTGCGTTGCCAACAGCAATGTCACAAATATAAAAATTACCGAATGAAAAACCGCCACAAGTTGAATTGCATTATCTATGAGACGCTGACAATTTAATAGAAACTGGTCCAGATGTTCCAGAGTTATTAGCGCACAAAGAACGTTATGATCGGATCAGGCTGTTCAAATTTAAGGCCAATCTCTAAAACATTAGATAAATCGTACCAATTTCTCCCTATAAAACATCTCGCATTTCCCTCAAACTTCGCAACAAAAGAAGCCCTCAGGATCCTATAATTGCTCCGCCCTCTCTGATTCGATCCCCCTACTTGCTCCTATTCTCACCGATTTGGTTAATTCCTCCTTTCTTCATGGTCAATTTCTAGCTTCTAAGCATGATATAATCACACCTATTCTGAAGAAGCCTAATCTTGATCCTGCCATCCACTCCAACTATCGTCCTATATCTATGCTTACTCTTCCTTCTAAACTTCTTGAACACGCTATCTTTGAACAACTTCGTTCGATTATTAATCATGCCCTTGATCCTTGTCAATCAGGCTTTATGTCAAATCATTCCACTGAAATTCTTCTTATTCGCCTCATTAATGCCATTTTTTCCAGCTTTTCCTTCGGCAAATCTGTTCTCCAAATATCATTAGATTTTTCATCTGCACTTGTTCTAGTCAATCTTTCCATTCTCTGTGAAGATCTCGTCCATATTGACCTTTCTTCTTCAGCTCTTTCGTCTGTCTATTCCTACCTTCATAAACGATCCTTTTCTGTCCGCTGTAATTCCCGGATGTCTGCCAATGTTCCGTTGATTTCTGGCGTCCCACGGGTTGCTCTCCTGAGACCACTTCTATTCAACCTCTACGTATCATCCCTTTGTTCTATCCTCAGATAATACTCTATTTCCTTTCACGTCCACGCTGATGATGCACAAATATATTTTCCCCTCTCATTACATGATTCTACTTTAGTATCTAAACTTCTTTCCCATATTTCGTCATGGGCTGCTTCCAGATACATCCTTCTTAATCACGACAAATCAATATACTAAGCTTTTCATCTTCCAAGGATAACCCCTACCAATGTCTCCCTGCCTCTAGCTTATCAAATTCGCAACCTTATCATCACATTTGATCCGAAAATATCATTTTCTTGACATTTGTCTCAACTCACTCGATCTTGCCGCTTCTTTCTCCGAAAAATGTATCCCATACGTTCTCTTTTGGACGAATCTTAGGCTGTTCTTCTCGTCAATTCTTACATTTTCACTCGCCTAGATTACTGTAACTCCTTGTTTTTTCACGTTCCCCTCAAAAGTATCCTCCATCTACATCCATTATCAACTTTGCCTTTCGCTTCGTTCTTAAACTTCCACCCAAAACGCCCGCTTCAGCTGAGCACCACCGCCTTGGTTGGCTCACTGCTAATTTCCGAATTCGCTCCAAAATTTGGTGTATGGTGTAAAAAATTCTTCACTGTCCTTCACCCCAGTCCTATCTACGCTATCTACTTCTGGTTCAAGAGAGTCCTTGACGTCGCCATCCTACTCCTCAAATCTGTCCCCCTGAGTTGAACCAGTCCACTTGGTCTGCGAATTTTTTTTTCTCTGCACCCCGCATTTATAATTCAATTCCTCCTCGCCTCCTCCGAATGAAATCCCACTCAACATTCTCCTCTGAACTCCGCAAACATTTCCTATCTTTGGCCTGAGAGTCTTCATAAGTTTATTTGTTTGCAATGATATAATTGATTGATTTTTGCTATTCATATTGAGTTGTTTGATTTGTTTTGCTTCAATGATATATTTATATTTCGCACATTTCGTTACATATTTCGAACTCATAATTGCTTCATGTTTGTGTTTATGTTCTGCGCTACATGTATAAAATTTACCCAATTTGCGCAGCCGACCCAATTTTTCCACCTGTACTAGTCATATTTTGCCTGTCGCGCACTTGTAAATATTTTGTGCGCTATATTTAATACATGTTTGTTTGCGTTTTTGTTTGCTTATTAGTAGGACTGTCAAAAAGTAATCTAAATGCATAAAGAAGTAACTTTATTTTCGAGAAAAGGTAACTTAAAAAAGTAGCCTAAAAATAACCTATGAGTTTAAATGTTATTATCACTTTTGTATCGTTTTATCACATCTATATCACGCCTTTGCTGATTGGCGCGCTATATGAAATATACGGTTTGTTTGTGAACATTAAAACTAACCCAATAACCTATAAAACAGTAACCTAAAAATAACCTAGCCTTCGTTAAAATAACCTCCTTTAAAAAAAGTACATTTCTGTTTGCAGTTCTGAAGGAAGAAAATACAAAAAATACAAAATACGATACAAAATATACAAAATACGATACAAAATATACAAAATACGATACAAAAAATATCCTTAAAAACAAAAAAGTAACCTAACGATGAAAAAGTAACTTTTGGTAACCTAATAACTGTTTTAATAATTATCGCACACAACTTTTTCATGCAGTTTTAGGTAGCTTATGAAAAAGTGACCTTTAAGTGAAAAAGTAACTTTATTAACTTTTGACAGCCCTAGTCATTATAAATGCGAAATATACTAATATAGTCAATACAATCAATTATTTGTGGCGTACAATTTTAGCCATATATCATTGTTGAAATTTTGTGAAAGGAGTAGCACGCATAAATGCTGAAAATATTTGGCAGCCACTGCTCTAAATAGACTAACTTTGATCACAACATTATATATATATATATATATAATATTGGCATATTCATGAAGTGTTTGAGATCATTTCACCCACCTGAGGTGCTGATTGTGAGTAGCAAGTATTGTAGCAGACAGAACAGTGCAACCTTCATCTTCGCATGAGCCGGAAATTTGCGCAGACAAGTTCAAACACCACTGCTTCAACTCACACTTGCAAAAATGCAATTCGCTTGCTTGGTTTGCACAGCTAACAAGCTCGCACTGGCGTGATATGAGTCAGTTTTCACGCATGCGCTCTGAATGAATACGCGGTTCTACATAAATCAGACCTGTATAACACCACCGCACCCGCGTATGAACGCCTGAATGCGCATTGACAATAACTGCGCGTGTGTTATGAAAGAGTTCATATAATGCAGCATTTTGTATGTCCATAACATACGCGATCAAGACTGCTCAAAATATACTTGCTTCATTGCAGATTGACTATGTTGCATGTTATGTGTGCGTCTGTGCGTGTGCGGTATTCAGTTTTATCGTATTTTATATCCAGTGTGTTTTACTCCTCTCCTGTTTTTTATGATCAAGTTGCATGGAGATTGCAGGCATGCAGTTCAGATAATTCACGCTCCTTTCGATTAATCACGTTTACCGATTTTCTATGGTAGAAGCAATAATGATATAATGCAAATAATTAAGCTAATAATGCGATGTTGACTAGATGTTTCTCATGTGCACGTACATGCACTCATCACCAGGGGAGGGTGAAATGGGAATGTGTGTGTGTGTGTGTCTTCGGGCAAATGAACGCATTCAATTTGACTCACACCGCCCCTGTCACAATACGAGCTGTAAATTCACCTATGTCGAGCGCTCACTGACTGCCTATTCAGAATGCACACAGTGATTCATTGATCTGAATGCGCTATTATTGTGCGTCAGCGAGGTGATAGTGTTTGCAAGTGGCAGCTATTAAGTGTCGTTCAGCATAGAACGACTGCTTGTAAGGTGTACATTGACAGCGAGCTATTAGCACGTGTAGTGTCTTCGTTTGTGTTTGGTGTGTGTGTGTGTGTCTGGCAGTATACTTTCTAGACAGACAAGAAAGCGGGACTGAGATTGATTTTGTTGAAAAAGGATTTTGGCTCATCTTAATTTTGCACTTGAGTCATGTTTTCATCACTTGTTTGTGTGTGGATACTGCTACTCGCAAGCTTTCTTTGCAGTGAAGGTGGGTGCCAAGCTATTATACTTTCAATCTTCTAGTTTCTTCAACGAAGTATTCTACAATTGGACTGATTTAGGTAATGCAATTTATTGGAAATAAAATTTGAGTTTTCATTCGGGTTATATAATGGTTTTCTCCAATTTGCCATTACTCCTTGCTTTATTAACATTACCAGTGTCATTATAGTTTTCATATTATAGAATATCAATGATTAACAATGTTTGCGTTGAAGTTGCAATTACACATTTCATATTAGTATTAAGCAATAGTAATTGCACGATTGTAATAAGTTATTGCATTTGTGCAATGTTTGGTTAACATTTATAGAATTTAATTGATTCGTACTATGAAAACAATTTGAATAGATTGGGACACGGTCGATCCGCAGTAAGTCTTCCAGTAATTGTTGGATAATTCTGCCGCCCAATTGAGAGTATTGTACAGTTCTTGTAAGTGTGAAGGTCCGGAGATCTATGTTGAAATGTATTCCAATATCAGAAAATACAACATACAACATATATAATGTATGTTATATATAATATATAGCATATATATATATATATATATTCATGTATATATACCGTATTTGCCAGTGTATATTCGACTCGTTGTATAAGTCGACCCCCTAAAATTCCACGAAAATTTACGATATTATGATATATCCCTTGTATAAGTCGAGCTCAATCGTTTCATTGTATTAAAATTTAAAAGTCAATCAGAAATATGCGAAATTCATTGACGAAATGTGTTAAAATTCGCGAATTTGTAGCGAGCGATCTATACGCCATTTCAAATATGATTTACTTTATAACCCTGTGATACTACATTTGAAACAATGAATACGATAGTTAAATTTATACGAATACGAAGTTAAATTTTATGGCTCGGTGTATGAGTCGAGGTCGATTGTTTTTCGGTCTATTTTTGATCGAAAAAGGTCGACTTATACATCGGCAAATGCGATATATATATACATATATATAATTACAAAATACAACATAGGAAAATTCCAACATATCGCTTATAATGTAGTTTTACTATGGTGGTCGAAATAACAACTGCCATTGATTACACTGGTCAACAATTGTTTTTTGAAAATTTCAGTTGCATATTATTTTTAACACGTTCTACAACAAAAACAAACGTATTTTATAATTTAACAAACGTATTCACACGTATTTTGATTTGCTGAATTCAAATATGAAATTTTTTCAGCTGTGCATGCTTCAGTAATAATGCAATTTTGGGTTTTTATTTCTGTGAAAAACCTATTATATTTTTCATTGTCGTCACATTGACACCTTGCGATGCCTATACTGGCAAACCGGCAAATGCTTTGCTGCTGCTATGTATTAAAACGTGCTTATGCCATCAAAATATATATTAAAATTGTTTCCATTCTACTTCATGGCCTCAAGAAGATATCAATGTGGTAACAGGCCGGACGCTTTCTGCTATATTTGTGAACACTTCACGCATATTCGTCACAGACGTAATATAGCATCGTTTGTGAAGCGTGCTTATATAGCTTACTTTGAACTTGTTCTTGGTCCTCATGACAATAAATAAGTCCATCTTATTTTGTGTCATAACTACGAGGAAATTCTGCATGACTGGGTCAAGTGGAAGTTTGATCCGGGTATTCCTCTCGGAATTTCAATAACCTGGCGAGAACCGACGGGCCACACAACTGACTACTATTATATTCTGGTCAATACAAAGGGCCTTTTGTATTGACCAGATTGGATTGTAATAACCAGAATATTTGCATGTTTCACACAAGTGAAACAGACACAAAATATCATATCCTAGCATCCCTTCAGCAATCTGACATATTATGTATTCTGATGAGCTCCAAATTCCAGTTTTTAAGGAATTTTTTTCATCTGAAGATGTGGGTAGTGTTTTGCTATCACTCAGATACCAAATTCAATCACAAGTTTATACAGTGTATTTATAAACAACACATGCACACACTCACACTGCCATTTGTCAACTCCCCGAGATCACTTATCACACACGAATTTACACACACGAGCTATATTTAGTTACCTAGTCTGCACACTGTTATAACGCTGTATTTGACGTTATGCGCTTGTGCCTGCTGTTCAGTGGAACATAGGCGTCAGTCGCACGGGACGTAGATGTTTATGCGTACCCAACACCTTCCATTCAGTCCAGCACGTAATACCTCAGATACGCTGGTGGACGTCGCTGATTGTTTCCTTGACTGTCTGGTCGATTAGCTCTCGGTTCGAGTCGGCGCTGGTATTGACTGTTGAGGTCTCGGTTGTCTCGGTGAACGCTGCGTCGACATTTTTCGACGTATGTCCAGCAAATGATGACGTCGGTTTCTTGTTGTCGTACGTTCACTAGGTTTGCGGACCACGTAAATACGAGGACCTTTTGTCGCCACAATGATGTCCTTTATGTCTCATTGATAGCTGGCTCTATTCTAAACAAAAACTTCATTTCTGATTTTGAGTCGTGGTATTGGATGCGAACCCTTGTTGTACGCATCCACTGCTCGCCTCCTATCTTCCTCCCACAGTAAGTAGGCTTGGTGTGTTTGCTGCTGCCAGTCAGTGCAGAACGCTGAACGGTGCATGGGGACTCTCGACACTTGAGTAGGTGATCCTGGTTGCGTAGCTCCAATTGTCCCTATGTAAAAGAATCATCGACCAAGTTTCCTCTCACTGTGGTCTTTTGCACCAAACGCTTGATTTTCTTCACTGCGGAATCAGCGTTCAGCGTTTCCTTCTGGATGTTTCGCACTGCTGATATTATGATTGACATTCCAGCGTTTGAAGAAATCTTTTGTTCACCGTGATGTATATGGTGGACCGACATCACTTCTCAGTCTATTCAGGAAACCAAACAGAGAACATAGTTGGCGTAGTGTCCTGATGAGTTGACGCGAGGCTGTTTCCGCCGTCGGACAATCCACTGCGCACGGTCAATTCGACAGACGGTCAGCGTATACTAAATACCAGTGGCAGTGCCAGGATTTTTCCAATGATGGCTGGGGGAACTCAGGGAAAAGGCGGGCGCTTGGAAAACACGGGGTGACCATATTCAGAATTTTTCAAATGAGAGCACATTTTGCGCGCGCTAAAATTTGAAATTTTTATTGAAAAATTAACCTATATATAGATAAATGCAAATGTTTTCATTGACAAGATAAATTGTTGAACAGTGTTATGTACGGTGTTTTTTCATAGGAGCCTCAGGAGAGGAATTGGTAAAATGTCACAGCCCCGAGGCGAATCATTACTGCACATATCTGATTGCTCCGCCATTATCAGTCGGTGAACATCAATTGATATCATTCAGGATTGACAGCAGAAAACTACACGCCATTGACTCTGTGGTCAAGTATCGTTGTGACTCTGGGATGGTCATGGTAGGTAACAGGTCGCGAACTTGTCTGTCTTCGGGAAATTGGAGTGGCGAAGCACCATTCTGCTGTGAGTGAATCCCTCAGTTCAGATTTCATTTTTTTTCTTTACACAAAATTTTCAATAAATGTTGGATTGTGAATTTATCTACCGAGAATAATTCCTTTCCTAAATTTGGAGCCACTCTGCTTAAGAACGTACTTCAGTTTTATACAAGTTTTATAATTATGTGTTTGAAGTGAAAATTTGTGAATAGGGCGAAATTTGAATTTTAACGAAACTCATTGACTATATGGTTTATATTGCTATGTTGCTAAATTGCTATATATGGGTACATGAACTTTGGGTGGAGTCATGACCCGCCTGACCTCTCTTTGACTACATAATTGCTAAGAGGAGTGTGGTCGCTCAAAGAAACTGTCATGCAATATGGTACGACCGGTGGCAACCACCCCTCTGCACCCACCTCTCGGTCGGGGTGCATGAGTGTTGAGGGGCCCCTTTGCCTCAGGCATTGTAACCTGTCATAATTAGAGTTGGGAATTTTATGTGACTACATAACATTTTTTTTCACATAAAGTGCCATTTTAAGCGGAAAAACATAAAATGCCATTTTCACTGAAAAATATTCTCCAAATATATTTCTATAAGTTGCGCCTGTAATTAATAATTGTCAATTCTGTTAATAATTGTAATTACACAGATCACGGATTTAACATGTTATGATACACTTATGGACACTGCATATTGGTACAATATTAACGCTAGCAACGTAAACAAGGGAAATATAGTATAGTATAGTATAGTATAGTATAGAGCTATTCCTGATTGCTCCCGTTCCTGATCAAGTCCGAACACCAAGAGAGTGTTATACACCTACGTAACTACCATATGGGTTGTGGGCGTGGCTTAAGTGTTGTGACAACATGGCAACGGTATTCTGAGGGCTTGCAATATCCCGCTATACATATCCAACTGCTACAAGGTATCCAACTGCTACAAGGTATCCAACTGCTACATGTAGCATTGGCTTGTTGTAGAGGTAGGATCATACATACATGAACTTCATATTTACATATAATTCATGATATAATTCAACACAAATTGCTCAACTGACATTTGCATTGTCATTGCTCAAAGGGGTTAAAGAAATTCAATATGAAGTATAATTTTAGAATTTAACCAGAAAACATGTATGATTGGAAGAGCATGTTTTGCGTTGCATGTGAGAAAAACGCATCCGCTGGTCACAAGTCGCAGCTCGATCGACACAACAAATCGGCTGTTCACTCAAAAACATCAAATGCAAATTTGCATGCAGAATCGAATGATGGGATTATTGCGCCTCGAACCAAAAGTACAAAAAGGCACCCCTACAATGGCACCTATATCATGAACATTTTGAGTTTAGTTCCTCATGTTTCGCAGAGCTTCGCTTCTTTTTCCTTAGCCCCCAGCCCCCAACCGGATAAATTCTGGAGTTGCCATTGCACCCCTACCTTATCGGGATCCTATCGGGACTACACTCCTATCTTATCCAATCAAGGCAAAACCTCCGCCATGTACCACAAAAATTTCGTCTCCCTAAGGGTGACTACCCAATGGAAGGACGCTAGATAGATGCTAAAAGGGCAAAAAATCTTTTAACGAGTCCAAAATTCACATATTCTATACAAATTCAATAACATTCAGGGATTTTTGGCAACGTATTTCGGCATTTTTCATCACATAATAACAACATAAAACGCCATAAATTATCACGTAAAATTCCCAACTGCAGTCATAATGTAGCGCATAAAACTCCCCAGAGGATCAACGGGCTGCTCATAACTGGAGTTTTCCAAATTTTTCTCAGTTTCTGAGCTCTATTGTAATGGTGCTTTTTAACATGGAGTCCCAATCAATGGTTTCCGGCAGGGGCGCATAAAACATCGCATTGGCTAAATGTCAGTATGATTACGGGGTACGTGTGCATTGATCTTTTGATCTACGCTCTCTATTCATGCTACCGAATTCCTGCCCAATTACTTAAATGAGTGGCGACAAATATATTTGTGATATAATTGTGGTGCATGTATTATTTCCGCAGATTTCGATGCTGCAAGGCATTCATCATTGGCTATTGGATATTTCCCATTGAGTGATTCAAATTTGAGCTCCACTCTCCTCTTTAATGAGGTGTTCAAAGAAACTGGTTACACTACTCTCACGCTCTACGGCGAATTCAACATCAGAGAAGTGCAACTATTCACAGCTGAAGACATCACAGGTGAAACAACAACAGTGTTGAAGTTATCCTTTGCTTAAGCAGACTAACAGGCAACAATTATTTTATTACAGTGTACCCTGGATTTAAGATACCGAGTATAAGAGAACCTCGATTATAAGAGAGTATTTATTCGGGCTCATTTTTATACTTAACATTTGATTTTACCAGGATATAAATTAACCCCATATATAATAGACCTCCGCTCCCGACACTGGTATATGCGGCATACTCTGTATTTACTAAAAAACGGATGTTTAGACAATAAAAATGACAAAATAGGCACACAATAAGGCACGATAAAACAGCACAATAGGCATATCAAAGTATTTATTGAATCCGAGACAGACATTATTATTGACCATGTCTTTATACACATAATAACCATAAATTGGATGTTTGCAAAAATTTAATTGTGTCCATGATCGTAGAGCAAATGCTAGTCCATGAGTCCATGGCTAGGGAAAAAGTTCTTTCAATGGCTACGCACGTGATTGAAGCATGTTTCAAGTTTGGAACAATATTTGTATCTGAATAAGACACATATGCAAAACTGTCTGCTTCAATGGCTTAATTATTTAAGTTGCACAAAATCTTCGTTTCCATCGAGTGCACTTTTAAGACTTGCCTTTACATCACACCCATTTTTACCACGAACTTGACTTATGCTGTGTATAGTGTACTTCAACTCTGCAAATTTGGTCATCAGTGCGCCAAAAATACATATTTTAACCTATAATAATATAATGTTAATCAAACCTTAACGTATTTAAAATGTTTAATATTAAATATAGCGCATAACACACATATGCACGACAACAGAATATACACAATATGGTCTCCAATAATTTTTCTTCTGCAATTTAACGAATCACTTGAGGCAGTATCGAAGTGTGCTATCATAAACACAACCCTGCTGCATTGATTTGATAGGAAAGGAGTTAATCATTTTGACAGATGCTGAACGTTCCTCTGGCTCAGTGGTTCTCAACCTTTTAAAGTGTTCGTACCGCTTTGAATCATAAGTAAATTTTCGCACACCTGAATTTTTGATAACTAAATGAGAAAAAATTAAAACGACATCATGACAAAAGGTTTGTAGTGTTATTGTCAAGTCATGTACGCCAATTATCATATCTGTGTGTTTGGTTTTAGTGTACAATCATTGTGTCTGTGTGTATGTGAGTGATCACGTGTTTGCGACTGCAGGCTCGTGTTTGACATGTGACACACGCGGGTCATTGACCCCGTGTCACTGTATGTATGCGCGTGTGCAGTGCAAGTGACCAGTAACTTGAACAGTCGTGTAGGAGCTGGTCCTGTTGGGGTCGCGTTGAACGTAGCGCTTGCTGCCTAATACACTTTGTGTGTTTTCCTGGGAGTACTACAATATTGCCCTATGAACATATTAGCCACAAATGCCCGAGTACTCCCATACTCTGCAATATGACAATATGTTCACCTCGACAAGCGTAGTGTCAAAGGCGTACCAAGTGCGGTGAGTGCGACTGTGACGTGTGGCCAATATGTTCACTTTTCACCATAGCGAAATTTCAGTGGTTTTCAACACAACGCACGAGTTTCTGTACAACAAGTAGCTAGCACCTAACATACTGTGCGGCTAGGTTTAGTCTTGGCTAGGTTAGGTGAGGTCAGGTCAGGTTAAGTCAATTTAGATTACTGAGCCTAGCCAATAACCCCACAGTATGTGAGGTGCTAGCTACTTGTGTATAAACTCTTGTCTTGTGTTGAAAACCACTGAAATCTCGCCATGGTGAAAAGTGAACATATTGGCCACAAGCCGCAGTCGCACTCACCGCTCTTGATACGCCTTTGACACTACGCTGGCCGAGGTGAACATATTGCCCTATTGCAGAGTGTGGCAGCATGCGGGCGTTTTTGGCGAATATGTTCATAGGGCAATATTGTACTAGATCCCAATATTGTACTAGATCCTTTTTCCTCACCTTTTCGTGGCTTCATCAACACATTTTTGTGTTCAGTATTCATTCATACAGCTTAAAGTTCCTGTAAGCAAACACATCATATTCACATAAACATATCCTGTAAGCAAACATATCCGCACCCCTCAGGGGTGCGGGACTGGTTCCCAGGGGATACGAGAGTTTATGTGAGCATGCAAGTATGCAATATATGTTTTACCTATGCATTATCATTTTCCTGGAAAAAAAACTTAAAGGAAACTTAAACAACTTTGGGCTGTATGAAAGAATATTGAATACGTTTTGTTATCACGTCGTTTGTACTTTGATCTTTTTGCATAGCTCTCAAGAACCAATGGGGTGCGAGAACTGATGGCTGATCTGGAACATTCTCTGGTGCCAACATTGAAAACATTGAATGCGAAAATTGAAAACGGTTGAGACCCACTGTCTTAGGGGGTTGAGAACCACTGTTCTAGGGGTTGAGAACCACTGTCTTAGGGGTTGAGAACCACTGTATCAGGGGGTTGAGAACCACTGTTCTAGGGGTTGAGAACCACTGTCTTAGGAGGTTGAGAACCACTGTCTTAGGGGTTGAGAACCACTGTCTTAGGGGGTTGAGAACCACTGTCTCAGGGGGTTGAGAACCACTGTCTTAGGGGGTTGAGAACCACTGTCTCAGGGGGTTGAGAACCACTGTCTTAGGGGTTGAGAACCACTGTCTCAGGGGGTTGAGAACCACTGTCTTAGGGGGTTGAGAATCACTGTTTTAGGGGTTGAGAACCACTCTCTTAGGGGTTGAGAACCACTGTCCTAGGGGTTGAGAACCACTGTCTGCGAGAATCCCTGTTTACAACCTCTGTTCTAGCTCATATACACACCTTACATAGAGATATACAGACAAACATACATTCAATAAACAAACCGCACATACAATCATTACTGGCAGATTGGTCCGTGGTTTCTAGTTAAACAAGCACCTCTATGGTATGAAAAAACACGCGCCTGTTAACTCTGCGAATGTGTTTGTGCACAACACACGCGCATACAACTATAGATCTAGTTACAGTGCACGCAGAAACTCATCTAACTCATCAAGCTCATATAACGTTGTTATACATAGCAGCTGTCCTCACATGATCGATAGTTTTCGACACGACAGAAGTAAAGATATTTTCTTTGATTATGATCAAACATACAAACCCACCCAGACATACACCCGAGAGGCTTACATGCAATGAGATGAGATTATACATGTGATGCGTCAATGCAGAATAGCCAATATATAATATATGTCGTGTGAAGTCCAAATGAAGCCGAGCCGTATCACATCCCCTCACATTTGCCTGTTTCACTTGAAAACTTGCGATATTAATTGATAACATCTTTTTTGGATAAATTAAGCACTATTTTTGACAAATTAACAAAATAGTCAATAATCTGGTAACCCTTAAATAGGCTAACGCTAAAATAGGCATTTATGGCTTTAATAATTCCTGTTTCAAGCCTGCCCTGCCCCAATTTGTCGCTTGAATTGATTTAACATTCATTCAACAGGGATGAGAGATAATTATTCAAAAACTACGTGTAAGTTATGTTATTTATAGTCCTTCAGTGTGATGTCTTGATCTATCTTGTTCCATCTATCTACTACTCTGTTTGGGAAACTATATTTTTGGATGTCCTTTTTAATCCTGCGTTTTTGTATGCCAAAACTGTGATTTCTATTAGATTTTGAGAATTGAAACAACTTCCGATTTTCCATTATTCATTTCGCCGTAAGACATATATAAACTGAGATTAAATCCCCTCTAACTCTCCTATCTTCTAGAGTTGTCAAACCTAACTTTTTTAGTCTGTCGAAATTTGCCAAATGTTTGATGCTTCCTAAAATTTTTGTGGCTGATTTACGTACCTTATCAATTTTCTCAATATGTTCTTGTAAATGTGGACTCCAAACAATTTCTGCGTATTCCAATGTTTGCCGAATGGTAAATGTAATCAATTTCGCTAGTATCCCCTCATCAATGTACGAAAATGCTGCTTTTATGTTCGCTATCTTGTTATTCGCTTTCTTAACTATATTGAAAATGTAACTTTCCGGTGAAAGGCTGCTGTGAACTATTATTTCGAGGTCTTTCTCGTTGGAGACGTCCTTTACCTCAATATCGTTCAACTTGTACTTCCAGAAAGGCCGTTCTTGCCTTCTTCCAAAGCATATGACATTACATTTTTCGACATTAAATGACATTTGCCATTTAGTACTCCAGCTTGATAGTTCTTCCAAACCTTTTTGCATCAACACATTAAATTATAACAAAACAGATTTCATGGCTCTGTTAGTTAATGGTTATGTTTTCGTACCGGACAATTTAGAAGCTATATAGAACTAGTGGGATAGACTATTCTTATCAATTTACATTGCAAAATATGATTTTTGATGCAAGTCATAATTTTGGCATGTAAGTTACCATACCAAATTTCGGACACGTTTATTATGAAAAAAGTATGTATAAATTCGAAATTCTTGTTTCAAATGAGATTTGCAAGACTGTCATTTGTATTGAATATGTAACACTAAACCATGAAAATGATCTTGCTGTTCAATTGTTACTTTTAGATTCATTAATACATTTATAACTTTTCTATTTCAGGTACAAGATTTCGATTGAATCTCAAGGACATCAGAAACCAATCTTTGTTCTTCGATTTTATTGAAGGTTTGTTAGGCCTGATGTATTCCAGCAGACTTCGATATCAATGAGATTGCAATTTAATTCGTTCATTTCCATCTTAATTTTGCGACATTTTTTTATGTCAATCTAATATTTTCCAAAAATATATCTGTTATGTTTGTCAAATTATGTTAAGCCAAATACAGTACTTATTATTATACATAAGATATATATGATGAAAAAAGTATACTTCATCGGGCACAATTATTGCTGTATTTGTACGACGTTTCGACTCAACAAGGCTTTATCAAGTACTGTTTTATAAATTACATAAAAAACTGCAAAGGAATTGAGCTTAATTACAAATTCTGATTTAATGCTAATATTTATTGCATGTAATTGTATATTGTTAGTTTTCTATTATTTATTTAAAAGTGTGTCAAAATCCTATACGCGTGTCGTAATGTTTTTATTCATTTATATCTACTAAATATGTTGTGTTCTTGGTTCGTCTTTTATGTATCTTATAAAACAGTACTTGATAAAGCCTTGTTGAGGCGAAACGTCGTACAAATACAGAACTAATTGTGCCCGATGAAGTATACTTTTTTCATCATATCACATTACCTGGTGCGTGAGTGCTACTTCTTTATGCGGAATATGATATATTATATATAATATTGTATAAATATAATATCGTTATTAAAGTGTTTGCTAATTATAATTAGAAAAACCGAACATTTTCTCCTTAACTTGCACTTGCTGACGTGGTCTTTTGGATATACTTGGAAGTAATGTATTGAAGTGCTTTCACAGCGAATAATGCACAGTTCAGTTTCCGTACGTACGTAAGCAAGGCGACCAATCTCTTGTTCATTTTCCTTGAGCAGTGGCAGCGTCAGGGGAGCCTGGCGGGGTATATGCCCCCCAAAAATATGTTACCCCCGAACCCCCCAAAATCCTGACCATAAATGTTTCGAGTGTAGTTCCTAATTATTCGCCAAGCTTCTACATATTTTCACTTGGTCCCACTTCAGCCTTCCACCGAAACTAACCACTAACCTTGATCTAATTTCATCTGTTCCCTAGTCAGTGAATGCATGCCCTGACCAATATAAAAGAAATATATATAAAATATGATAAAAGTTATATTAAGTAAATATAAATGTGAATTCAGTGACAATAATATTGAATATATTCAATATAATTTTCTGCATACTTTTATGTTTTCATTTATGTCCTTGACAGTGATTGATTTTACCATACTCTCCTTATGGCTCAATATATATGTGCTTGTTGATATAAACAGCCGCAATTAATTCCTACAATTTGGTTTTTCCAGGATTTTCCGAGTTACTAGAAAACAGCAAGTGGTACATATACCGAATGCGTCTTGACTCTCAGAAGTACAGTGAAAAATATGCCTACTACGCGGAATTATCATGGGTCGATAGCAATCGGTCTTACACTGACACTTACGATGTGCTTCTTGCGGAATTGAAACTTCTGTCCGATAGTCCAGGTAATTTGATTTATTCATTTTAATTTCGTGAAATTCATGGAAATCCGAAGCGAGCCACTTGGTGGTGATGGCCCGCTAGCACTGTCCTGAGTCCGCCACTGCTTGTTTGCAACGCGAGCAATGTCAACGCCACCTAGATACAGTGTGTATCTAGGTGGCGTTGACACTGCTTAGTTGGTCTAGGCTAAATGTGTAAGGATTTAAGAACATTAAAACACTAATTTACTAAAAACGCTATAAAACGCACACTTTTTTCCATATTTTTCATAGATTTTAGGTTAGGTTAAGTTTAGCGTTCAAATGTAATGTGCTGCGCTTGCAGGAGGCGAGGGACTGGAAGAAACTCGTTAAATCAAAATTGCTAAATCTAATGTCCTTGATTCGTTACACCTTTAGCTTCAACCGTATGGTGTGTTACGTTCTTTCCTGCAAATACAGATAAACGTTGAATTGTATGCGTAATAACAAACCAGCAAACCAGTCAACTAGCTATTTGTTGCACGCAACTTGAAATATCTAGAAAACTGTCTTATTTTTAAGAACCATTTGAAAATAATGTTGTCTTGCAGCGATCCTCTGATCTAATTTTATATTTTGTTCACTTGATTGTTGTCTGTCGCACATTTGAAACAATTTTTGTGCTATATGAAATATATGTTTGCAGATAATTATTGTTGTTGATATATTATATACATATTGTTTAATATAAGCCACCGATTCGTATGACTATAACATGCGTTTGGTCGTATTTTTGGGAGGTCGTATTAAAAATTAATCTCCTCATTCTGGTCCTAATCATCTACCATCGTACAAGCTTTTATAAATATACTAGCATTAAAACCCGCCCGTTGTGCGGAGCAATTCATGAAATAAAATTCATATTATATTATATATAAGAAATCAAATTAAAAATATTATATTAAATCCATATAAATCCTAATCAAATGAAAATTCTAAATTACATTTTTATGTGGATTTTGACAAAATATGATCCCTCAACCCGCCTCATATTGAAACCCGCCCGTCGTACGGAATAATTCAGATCTCGAATACGATCCGTTCTGGACCTTGAAGTTAAATCAGTTAGTTTAGTATATAAACTCGTTTTACACGGTGAAATTGAACGTTTTATTGTCTTTAGTTACTGCCCGCGGGACATTTTTATTTGATAAACATGACCCATCGCTTAGTATACGTTTGAAGCCCCTGATTTATACCAGTGAGCCCGCACAATTATGTCACCTAATATTTAAGCATACTTACACACACACACACACAGATAATTCCTTTTATATATATATATATATATATATATATATATATATATATATATATATATATATATATATATATATATATATATATGTGTGTGTGTGTGTGTGTGTGTGTGCGTGTGCGTATATTTGAGCCCGCCCGTCGTGCGGAACAATTCATAAAGTAAAATTCATATTCAATCCAGAAAACAAGCTGAATACAAATTAAAAAGCAAAGAGTTCAACCTGTAAATACATTCACCAATAAAAACTCTAAATATGAATATTTTTATTTTTACTTTGACAAAATATTATCCCTCAATCCACCTCATATTTGAACCTGCCCGTCTTGCGGAATAATTCAGAACAAAAAGACGTAACAAACAATGAAAGTTGTAGCATGTAAACCCGCCCGTCGTGCGGAACAGTCCATACTATTAAATTTGTTTTCAATTCATAAGAGAAAAGGAATATGAATTAAAAAATAAAAGAGTAAACCCATAAAAAATCCGAATTTCTATATTTTTAGATTATTTTCACAAAATATCCTCAACCCGCCTCTTATTTAAACCCGCCCGTCGAATAATTCAAAATTCAGATACGAAATAATGAAAATTCACTTAACTTGATTATCATAATGTTTACAAAATATATTTATAAATTAGCATCATCTAGCATGGAAACCCTCCCGTTTTGCAGAAAAATTACTAAAGTAAAATAAATATTGAATTCATAAAAGAAATCGAATACAAATTTAAAAAGAAAAAAATAAACCCATAAAAATTATTAACCAATAGAGAAGTCTAAATATGAATGTGTATATTTTAGATGTGGCACAATATTTTTCCTCGAATTGCCTCATATTTAGACCCGCCCGTCGTGCGGAACGATGAATAAAATATATTGAATCAAAAAGCAAAAAGCGTATCCAACAGAAAAATGTAAATTTGTAAATTCTTGTTTTAATTATTGACGAAGTGTTTTCCCTCAACACTGCTCAAATTGACAACCGTCCTTCGTGTGTAGAAATTCAGAAGTGTAACACTATCAAAACAATGAAACTTTCTGTCATCTCTAAAATTCCAGATTTATGCGTCCGCTAAAACAGCATATTAATATAGTTGGCATTGCATGATATTACAACCCATATCCTTATGCAACTTAAGCTTATGCAACTTGAAATTAAACTAATTAAATTATACAGTAAAATTCAGTAGTTAACTTTGTTCCCAGTAGTATTTTACCCGCCCGTCGGGCGGAACAATTCATGTGTAAATATTGAGGACAATAAAGCCATTCTATTCAGTATAGTGTAGCATTAATTAAACTGTACCCAATAAAACCACACCATCCATGCTTGGAGCTAATATGATGCGTTCTTAATTGTGATTGGGCTTCAGTGAAATTTAATCGGTGTATATTCCTGTGTAATCGCAAGTGCGCATAATAGCTGCCAAATTGGAAATGTCCTTTTGACTTTACACCGCCGTAACTTCTTTCAGATACACTTTGGAAAATTACAAATTATACCGCATTGTAGAAAACAAAATTTCCAGCACGATGGTATATTTTATTTTAACGTGTGACAAATAGTTACTGAGAAATAGGTAGAAAAATGAATACAATTTAGTCGCCCGGTGTTCAAGTGCAATTTTGGATGTATTTGAGAATTTCGCCAATTTTACACG
The DNA here is from genome assembly GCA_916048095.2 of Sacculina carcini. NCBI lineage: Eukaryota > Metazoa > Arthropoda > Thecostraca > Sacculinidae > Sacculina > Sacculina carcini. The sequence goes on from OU696585.1 coordinate 5,428,031, forward strand.
TTTTTTGTATCATTTGCGGGTATACATTTTATTTTTTTCTTGTAGAACACAAAATTTTCTACACAATAGTATAATTTTTATAGCTCTATCTTTGCTGGTTTATGAGGAATAGATAGCGGAATATTGACCAAAATATTCGCGTTTTTCAGTGCTATTTTGGCCTTTTTGACTTTGACATTTTGACTTCACACCGCCGTAACTTTTTTTATACACTCTGGAAAATTACAATTTAAACGTGGTGTAGAACACAAAATTCTCAGCATGATGGTATTATTTATTTAGATGTGTGATAATTAATTTTTGAGAAATAGAGAAAAAAGTAAAGAAAATTGGACGCGCGGAGTATAAATATTATTTTGAATGTAGATAGAAATTTTGTCATTTTTAGATATTTTATATTTAATTTTTGGATATAAATTATAGCTTATCTTGTAGAACGCAAAATTTGCTACGCAGTGGTATAATTTGTATAGCTGTACCATTGCTGGTTTATTAAGAGTAGATGCTAGAATATTGAACAAAATTTTCGCAATTTTCAGGGTTTATTTTGTCCTTTCACCGCTATAACGTTTTTTGGTTTTATTTTTAAATTTTAAATTTAACCTATCGTGTAGACAAGAAAATTTGCAACGTAATGGTGTACATTGTTAGCAAGTACGCCAAGTGGTACACCAAGTAGCGCTTGCAGAAAATGGACCAAGGAGGGTGGGACACACAGACACACACACACACACACACACACACACACACACACACACACACACACACACACACACACACAGAGGTTCTCTTTTATATATATAGATTTAAGCCCGCCCGTCGTGCGGAACAGTTCATTAAATATAATTAATATTCAATTCATAAAAAATTAGTACAAATTGAAAAATAAAAACAAACCCATAGGAAAGTTTTAGCCAATATAAAATTATAAATGTGAAATATATGTTTCAATTTAGAAAACATGTTTTTCCACAACCCGCCTCATATTTAAAGCTACCCGTCGTGCGGAATAACTCAGAACTCAAACACGAAACAAACACAAAGAAAATTGATAAAAAAACAACCATTATAAAAAGTCAAATTTGTAAATTCTTGTTTTAATTATTGACGATGTTTTTTCTCTCAACAATGCTCAAATTTACACCCGTCCTTCGTGTGTAGAAATTCATGGTGGTAGAAATTCATCATTCTTCATTGCTGGTTTATGAGGAATAGATAGCGGTATATTGAACAATTTTTTTTGAAATTTTCAGGGTTTATTTTGTCTTTTCACCGCTATAACGTTTTTTGGTTTTATTTTTAAATTTTAAATTTAACCTATCGTGTAGACAAGAAAATTTCCAACGTGATGGTACAAATTGTTAGCGAGTACGTTTAGTGATGGTTGAGTAATAGCTGAGAGAATATGGACCAACGAGGGTGGGACACACAGACACACACACACACACAGGGTCTCTTTTATATATATAGATATTTTCCTTTAATGCTCAATTTAATAGTTTTGTTTTTGCTTTGCAATATTTTCAAATAAAGTGTTTTAGTTTTATCAATCAATTTATTTTAGCAATTCCGAAAGTTTATAAGGGCTATATTTGACTCATGTTTTTCTTTGTTTTCAGTTGTAACAGATCAGCAATGCGAAACTGACGTGAGAAGTTACTCTGAATTTGCTGTCTCCCATTCGGATGGCCAACAGTGTTTGCATTACTTTGATGATAGAACCATTTTCAACGTGTCAGAAGCAGCATGTAATGCCCTCGGGGGAGCTTCAGAAATATGCAAGCATGTTGATGATGCATTTTACAGACGGATGACAAAGGCTTACTGGTAATGACAAAATATTGGTAAATGGTTTGGATCATGCAATAGGATGTATTGCACTCCACGAATAGCCTTTCTGTACAATATTCTTAACACGCACACACTCACATACTCACACAATGTCATACACTGACACAATACATGTTCAGTGTTCCAGTGTCAGTGGTCCAGTGTGGATGTATTGCTGGTGTTGCGTTTACTGAGATCCATTTGTGAAAGTGTGAGAGCGTGAGAGTGTATTGTGCTGACTGTGGTGGTGTGGTGTAGAGTGTGTGAGCGACGCTTGTGTGGCGGTGTTGTGTGAACGCCGTGAAGGCGCTCAAGTTACATTTGCTGGTATCAGGGTGAGTGGGGTGACGCGGTTCTGTCTCCGTGGGAAAATGGCAGGTAGAAGAAGGAAACTGGCAAGTGTGAGCGTGGAGGAGGATCAGGTAGATGTAGGAAGGCTTGAGGTTGAAAAAAATGGGGCGGAATCTGAGAAGTGTGAGGTGATGAAGGAAGTAGAGGACAACACCAGGAGAATAAGGGAGTTGGAGAGGGATTTGAAAGTAATCAGAGATAGGGAGACACCTATTAAGGGGGCAGAAAGTAGGGATTTAACCGTGGCTATGGAAGATATGCGCAAGGAAATGCAGGAGTTGAGGAATCAATTGATGGATTTGAGGGAGACAAATGAAAAGGTAAAAAGTGAGAATGCAGGACTGAAATATCGTTTTCAGGAGGTCCTACAGGAGAATGAAAGGTTAAGAGAAATGCTCAAAACCAGAGAAGATGTAGCGAAGCAACATGATGAAAATTTGGGTAAGATAAAACAAAAGCAAGAAGCGTGGGTGAAAGAGCAAACTGAGGCAATTCAGGGTTTCAAGGATATCATGAAGCAACAAAAAGAAGAAAATGATGCTAAAATTGAAAAGGAAGTAGTGCTTGTTCTGAAGCAAAAAGAAAGCGTTGTGAGGGACATTGTTTAAAAAAAACAGTGTTATTGTCTTCGGAATGAAGGAGGATGAGTACCCTAACAGATGGGAACGAAACATGGGTGAGATGAAGGTGGCTGAGGATGTTGTAGGTGTCTTGGAAGAAGGGGCGGCAGAGGAGATTCAGGAAGTATTCAGACTGGGGAAGTATGAGAAGGGTGGCATGCGGCCTCTGAAGATCAAATTCAGGAGCCAGGTGGTGGCCAGCAAAGTGCTGGGAAAGACGTGGAAACTGGCACAGGAACAGAAATTGAAAAATGTTTGGGTAAGAGAAGATCTTAATGAGGAGGAAAGGCAAAAACGTAATGAATTGTTTCAGGAATCTAAGGAAAGGAACATGCAGAGGACTGAGAAAGAGAAGGAAATTTTTTACTGGAGAGTGTTGGACGGAAGACTGAGGAAATGGTACAAACCAAAACAGAACTGAATAAACGGATGAACAATACTGGATTGGTTAGCAGTGAACAGAGTCTGAAAATTGCTTACACAAATGCGGATGGATTCTTATCGATAAAAAGTGAGTTGGAGGATTACTTGAGAAGATTAAAGCCACATGTTGTTTGCATTACGGAAACAAAGTTATCACAAGACTTTAATGTTATCCTGAGGGAGGGCAAGTACAACATTTTGAGAAGAGATAGGAAGGGGAAATTTGGGGGAGGCGTTATGATATTGCTTAGAAAGGATGTAAAAATTGAAAGCACGTATTCTGGTAAAGGTATGGCGGAGTTTTTGAGTGTAAGAATTAGAGCTAATAACAGTTGTAAATGTATTGCAGTAATGTATGTCCCACCTAAAACTGCGGCATGGCAAACGGAAGAATATAAAGAAATGATACTGGAAGCAAGGTAGGAGCTTGAAAATGTAACGGCACGGGATAGACAATTAATACTCATGGGGGATTTCAATTGCAAAGAAGTTGATTGGGAGAACTGGACGACCAGTGGAAATGAACATACATGGGGCTATATGTTACTGGACATAATGATGAACAGCCTAATGACCCAGTGGGTGACGGAGAATACTAGGTATAGGGGAGATGATGAACCTTCTAGTCTTGATTTGGTATTTACAGGGCATCCCAATGAGATTGAGGAAATTCGCTACGAAAGTGCACTGGGCAAGAGCGACCATGTATTAATAGAGATTAAGACAGTGGACGGTATTACACGATCGGAAAGTTTGGTAGTTCCGCCACAAACAAAATTTAATTACGCCAAGTGTGATTTTGACAGTATGAGGAAATATTTTGCAGCAATGGATTGGGAGTACTTACTGGCAACAGAGAGTTTGCAGGGAAAATACAGTATGTTTCTAGATATTTACAAAACAGGCATAGAGCGGTTTGTGCCCAAATATAAGGACAATACTACAGTTGGGAAAGAATGGTTTAATAAAAAATGTGCTAGGGCACGATCATTGAAGGAAAAAGCATGGACGAGGATGAGAAGAAGAAACACGCGTAAAACTAGAGAGCAATATAAAAAAGCACGCAACTTTTACGTTGAAGTGAGAAGACAGGAAGAGAGAGAATATGAGAAAAGGATTGTAGACAAGAGCAAATATGAGCCCAAATTATTTTACAAGTTTCTGAATAGGAAATTGAAGAATAAGGTAGTTATAGATAGGTTAAAAGAAAATGATGACATTTTTGAGGAGGCGGGAGATATATGTGAAGTGATGAATAAGAAGTTCCAAGAAGTTTTTGCAACTGAGAATGTGTTGGAAACATCGGCGATAGTCAGTTCGAGGTTGGGAATTGACCGTATTGAATTAGATCCTGGAGAAGTTGAGAAACGCCTCAGTATGCTGGCAAGCAGGAAAGCTGTTGGTCCAGATGAAATTGCTGCTGTGGTTCTAAAGGAATGTAGACATGAGCTGCTTACTCCAGTGTATGACATTTGTGTTCATGTGTGTATTGTGTGACATGTATTGACATGACATTGTATTGACATGTGTCATACACTGTACAGTGTAGTCTAACAAAAGTAATTGTACCTCAAGAGTGGAAATTGGCACACATCATCCCGATATATAAAGGAGGAAATAGGGAGGAGCCGTTGAATTATCGACCGGTTTCGCTGACAAGTGTCCTGTGCAAATTGGTTGAATCAATCGTTAAAGATAGATGGGTTTCGTATCTGGAAGAGGAAGATATTTTGAATGAGGCACAGTATGGGTTTAGAAGCGGGAAGTCGTGCGTCACGAATTTGATGAGTTTTTATTCGAGGGTGATTGATACGGTTCAGGAGAGAGATGGATGGGTAGATTGCGTATACCTTGATCTGAAAAAGGCGTTTGACAGAGTCCCGCACACCAAGTTATTGTTTCAAATTGAGCATGAAGGAGGGATACATGGAAAGTTGTTGGAATGGATGCGAGACTACTTGAGTGGACGGAAGATGAGAACGATTGTGAAAGGTGAGAAGTCGGCATGGAGGGATGTGTTAAGCGGTGTTCCACAGGGATCGGTGCTCGGGCCGATAATGTTCCTGGTTTATATCAATCAAATGACGAAAGGAATACGAAGTTATGTCAACATGTGTGCGGATGATATGAAGATGTTAAAAAGAGTCACAGATCAAGCCAGCTGTGAGGAATTGCAGGAGAACTTGCACACACTTTCTGAATGGAGTGACAAATGGGGCATGGCTTTTAATGCTAGCAAGTGTCACGTAATGAAATTTGGCAGAAGTGAATGCCGACCGTCGATGTGTTATACGTTGGGTGATCACAGTCTACATACGGTCAACGTTGAACGAGACTTGGGTGTCACAGTTGATCAAACACTGTCGCCGGAGAGGCATATTACAAGAATAGTGAATGCGGCCTTCAGAACAATTAAGAATGTTAGAGCTTCATTTAATCACTTGGATGAAGAGATGATAAGGAAATTGAGTATTATTAGGCCACCATTGGAATACGCTGTAGTAATATGGGCTCCGCACAAGAAAAATCATATAGCAAGAATAGAGAAAGTACAACGAGTAGCAACCAAGTTAGTAGCAAAATTGAGGACATTAACTTATGAGGAGAGGCTAGAGAGAGTTGGGTTACCTATATTAGCGATGAGAAGATTAAGGGGTGATTTAATAAACGTTTCTAAGCATAGCATTGGCAAAGACAAACTGGATAGAATAGGTTGGGTAGTTTGGAGTGAGAGAGATCGAAGGGGACACAATAAATGCCTTAGGCAGACCAGAGTGGTTAGGGATATAAAGAAATATAGTTTCCCGAATAGGTGTATCGACGTTTGGAATAGTCTTGAAAAGTATGTAGTGGAATCAAGTAGTATCGGACAATTTAAGGGTAGATTAGACAATAGTGGGTTTGGAGACAGGACAGTCTGAGCCTTGCTCATCTCCTGTACACAACAACTAGTGAGTACAACTAGTGAGTACACACACACACACACACACACACACACACAAGTAACACACACACACTCGCATACACACATATTCTCTCTCACACACTCATGCCTATGCCCACACACACTCACGCACACCCACACACACGGACACACAAACACACACATTTTCAATCTATATTACCTCGTTTACGTAACAACTTTGCATTATTATACATTCTTTGTGATACAGTAGAAATCGCTCAATGACATATACTCGGGACCCGAAAAAGTATGACATTAACCGAACTATGACATTAACCGTACGCAATTTGATTTCCATTTTTCGACTACAAACTTGTGTTTATAAGTCGATTTATCTTTACTAGCATCATAAATTTAAACATAATGCACAATACACAAGCCTTCGCTTCATGAAGAAATATCATATCGCTCCATAGAACAGTGCCGTCTCGTCTGCATTGAAAATGTCCCTGGGCGCATAACCGTCCAGCTCCTTGGGCAGCAGCTTTGCCATCCATTCCTTTACCCCACCACATCAGCCGCCGCTTTTACCCCTTGCGCCTTCATGAACCTGATATTTTCACGCTACTTCAGCCGGAAGAGCTAGCTAATTGAAGGTTCAAATGAATCCTCCATCTCAACCGCCAACTTATCGGTATTTTCCATCATAAGATGTCCATTCACGGGCGCATTTTGACGCGGATCCGGTGGAACCACATGAGCACCGCCTCATCCACCTCTGCAAGGCTGCTCGATATCTTATGCTTCAGACTCAGTTTGCTGCTGATCACCACAATGCCTCAAATTATTGCTCTTTCATCCTGATTTTTCAGATTGTCCATGATTGCAGCTGAGGTACTTTGCAATGGTCGTGTGTTTCTTGCCAGCCTTGAGCTGGTTCAAAATTTATTATTTATCCTACAGCGTGAACTCAATACGCTTTCCCATCACTGCTGCCACAATCACTGCGCGCAAATAATGAGTATGCTTTTGACTGAATGGACAAACACACATAAACATGGATATAACAATAGCCGGTGTCATTTGCATAAACAAATGTCATACGCTACCACAAAAAGTATTACGAACCAAGACATTATGCGGTATCTTTATGTAAGCCATAGGGACGTAGTTTGGGACCTGACGATGGTACGACATAGTTCGTAGGACCATAGTTCAAGGACCATAGGACCATAGGACCAACGACATAGTTCGTTGACGTGGTATGTCATAGTTCAAGGGACCCACCGTTTTGCGCAGCGCTCCAAAGTCAAAGTAAGCTAAATAGGCTCGCCCAGGCGAGCCGAGAGTGATGGGGCTCCGCTCACTGCGGCAAGAAATATTTGTGAGCCGTCATTGCAGAGAATGAGTGCAACGCTTCAATTTATCTGCGCGTTGCTTAGAATTTAGCGAATTTCAAGGCTTAAAGTAGCCTAGATTGTTCTTGTCGTTTTGAGATGATCGTTCGATCCTTCTTCTAAACATGATCGATTAGGCTCTTTGGCTCTTAGGTTTTTTAGACAGTCTGGAAAATAGAAACATATGCTTATTGATTTAATTGGAGTGTTAATAAAACCTTAGACATTCATTGCTTCACTTCGAATTATTAATATGCTGGTTTAGCTCGGTGTTATGTACTGGGATTCCGATGTTCTCCAATGTACTATTTTAAAAATTACGTTCCGACAAAAAACAACCTTTCAAAGATGATTAAGGCTCTCATAGTTTACAATTTTTAATATTTTTTAATTATTTCTATTTATTTAGATGTTTGTCTCGCCGACAAAACAATCAGAAATATACCTAAGTATCATTTATTATTGCAATATTACTTTTTGAAAGTTATATTTTTCAAAGCTAATCAACGCACTGTTACGAGTATAGTGTTATTTTTGACGAATCCATTTTCGTTGTTAGGTTAGGTTAGGCTGGCTATGTTAGGCTAGGTTAGGTTGGGTTGCTTAGGTTAGTTACATTTTCCTCCGTTAGAGAGCGCCAGTATCGCATTGAACGGAACGCGCCTGTTAGCTCCGCCTCCATTTTGCTACGTGCACTTTGGAGCGATGTGCAAATAGGGTAGTGTCTGACATGACCCATTAGCCGGCAGTGATCTTAAAATAGATCACCAATTTCAATTACTTTTTCTCATAATTGTGCTCTTATATAATTCATATTTGTTGTATTTGTTGTAATTTTTCAAGTCGCGGCCAATCAGCGCACGCGTTACAAGGCGACGCTACACACGGGCCAGCCAATAAGCACACGCATTTCACTCGAAACACTCGAACGATCTAGAACGTTCAGTGACGTCCAAACTAACGCCACATCTCCCCCAGCCTTTCTCCTGAAAGCTCACAAGCACGCTGGCACACACACGATTCAACTTCATTATCAGATAAACACACGTAATCGTTTAACCATGCCGGCGGTCGACGTCTCCTCATTGATCGCTTCAACATTGGCTGCTCTACTTCAGCCTCATCCTCGCCTCTCACGGCCGCGCCCTTTTCAACATCCTCTTGATCAGTATCTATACTCACGTCCTCGGAAGGCTCATCAGGCTCATCATCCTGCTTCACAGGCACACTGTCCGCATCCACGCCCTCGCAAATAGCCAGTCGCTCAGTGGATTGCCCGGCTTCCTCGTATGGAAGGCTGTCAGGTGTTTTGTCAACGCCGGGACTATCGGCCGCCTCAATCCGTCCGCCATCGCCGCTCTGGTCCAAGCTGCACCAGCCGGGCGTCTCCACATATCCGCGATCGTCGGTCGCATCCACATGCCAACTGCCGCTGGTTGGTTCCACGCCGCCATGAGTGCCGGTTTCCTCTACGGCACCACTATGTCCGGCACAACGGCGCTTACGCAGGTCGCGCACATGGCGCGGCATGTCATCTACGCACACGACGTGTTGTGAGACGGCCCTGGTCAACTTCCCGAGGGTCCACGGCGTTGTACACGACGGAATCCGCGGTTTCACCCACACCTCGTCACCAAACGCAAACGCTGCTGTCTGGTTGTCATCCGCGTCTTTGCAGCCGGTCTCAAACGAAAGACGGCACTCGTATATGAAAATACACCTCCAGGGAATAGTACCCACCTGAGCCTCTTTGCGCGGCGTAACGTTGTACCAAAACGTCGCCACCTCCGGGCAGATATGTCTCCTCGCTGCGATCATTTTAATCGTACGGTGATCTCGCTCCACGATTCTGTTACCGCCCGGGGCGTATGCGGTTGGAATCGCAAAGAGATGGACAACTCGTCGGCGAACTACTCCATCGCCGCCGACCGGAAAGCCGTCGAGTTGTCCAGCAACAGCTCCCCAAACGACCCACACTCAATTACAATCTGCCGCATCTGAGCTATGATGCACGAAGCCGTCTCATTCGGCAATTTGCGCCATACAACAAGGCGTGATGGACTACAATCCACCATCGACAGGTAAACGCCGGTATCGTAAGGAGTGGCGTACGCTGCCACTCGATACCAGTCTCTGTCCACGGCCAGACGACCCTGACCTACGAGGTTATCTTCTCTCACCGCTGGATCGATACAATGCCACGCATCGCATCCAGCTAACTCCGCTTCACTTGGGCTATCGTCAAGTCACTCAGCAATTTCTGACCCAGGTAAAACGTCCTCTTGACACCTAAATGATGGGGCAGATGAGCCGCCCAAACGGTGTCCTTGATATTCTTTTTCGTAGCAAGAGCTGCTGATATTGCCATCTCCTCACCAGCGTCACGATGATCAAGCCAATTCCTGGCCTCCATGGTCATCTGATAAGCCTTATTCTCTACCGTCGTGACGAGCCGGAGAGAAACTTTCAGGTCATGCTCGGCGATCCTCTGTTTCACCGCCAGTCGGCGCTTCACCAGCATCTCGGCAGAACCTTTAGTGCGGACACGGTTTTGCCCCTTGACAGTGGTATTTATCCAACTAAGCACTGTCATCGAGTCAATCGCGACGGTGAATGTCTTGTACCTCCATGCAATCGCCATATTTATGCCACGATCGACTGCCTCCAGCTCGGACACAATAATGTATACAACATCGGTCTTCTTAAGGAGCCAAGTGGCGTCCTCAACGACGCAATCATCCACCTCGACCACCACACCAAGCGCTAGCGTGCTCGCGTCAGTCTACACAGTGACCTCTCTAGGCTGCGCTCACGTCCCATCGACCCTTTACCGTGTCCGCGTTCTGAACACGCTGCAACAGCTCAGACACAAGGACAGACACGACATTCTCCACCGGGTTACCCCACGACCCGCCACACCCCAGCCGTTTAAAAAAATTGCAATTGGTCCCAACCACCCGGCAACGGGCCGATCAAGCGACCACATATAGAGAATAACCCACGTTTGGTCAGCCCTCTCGATTCGGTTGCAGCATGAGGAAGAGCTGCTTCTCTCGACATATTCAAATAACCAAAGAGTTTCTTCCTCAGAGCAATTCCCAGTAATCGACCCACATCTAGGCACTCCGGCTCCTTAGTCTCAAAGTCATACCTGCGCAGATGCTTCCAAAGCTGCTGCACGCTGACATTGGACGTCTTCACGATGATATCGTCGACATAGTGATCTGACACGATGATATCGTCGACATAGTGATCTGACACGATGATATCGTCGACACTTTTCGTCCAATGACAGGACCTTGTGAAGAATCACCGTCGTTATTGTGCAAATTATAGGATGAAGTCCAGCCGCGTCAACGCATAATGCACACCATTATACCTCACGACATGATACTTCCACAGATATCGGCTCACGTGGATCGACAGGTATCAGGTCGTGAGGTATTATGGTGTGCATTATGATAGCTTGTTAACAAGCCGAAATAGCTTGTTAAAGGTTAAAGGTTAAATGCCTAAGTGGCAGCTGCTACACGGGAAGAAGCCGAAGCTTATGAACACACAGGCGTGCCCCGTGCAGCTCGCTGCCACCGCAGAACCGACCCTCTCCACGCTATGGCGCCACAAGGACGTAAGACGTATTAGAGAGAGCCACCTCCCCAGAATGCATGGCACAACTCATGACTGATATCTGGTTCCATCATTTTCTGCTGGGTGGACTGGGGCTGTTGGATTGTTAAATTCGCCCAATGAAATTCTGCTCCGCCGGGTTTCGAACCACAGACCTCCCGCTCGTGAGGCGGGTGTGCTAACAACTGCACCACGGAGTCCACAATCAGCAACAAGCAAGCAAACGGGGCAAAGCCTTCTTACCTTAGCGCGAGTCCAACCCACGTTCACGACGAGAACACGTCTGGAAAGGTCGGTCTGAATGAGCACAAGTCACAACAGCAATGCGTACAGCGAGCAGGCTACCAACCAAATCACCCTCGACCGCTCGGAAAGCCACATTCACACACGCCAGCTGATACACGCCTCCGGCAGTAGGCTCAAGTCGCGGCCAATCAGCGCACGCGTTACAAGACGGCGCTACACACGCGCCAACCAATCAGCGCACGCGTTTCACTCGAACACTTGAACGTTCTAGAACGTTCAGTGGCGTCCAAACCAACGCCACAGCTCCAAAACAATTTTCAATGCTCTAATAATTATAAGTTCTGTAAAGGAGCGATTTACATTGACTGATCTATATATATATATATATATAGATAACTACCGGAGAACGCTCATAATGGCACCGATCTAATGTTTTAGAGGAAATAGGTTCATTGCACCAAGTTTAACACACAAAAATAAGCAGAAATAGTCTAATAATGGAAATATGTGTTCCTGGCGGTTTTTACAAAACTTTCGAGCAGCGGCGGCACCAAACGGGGACTTGGAGGATTTAAAATTTACCAAAATTTTGACAAACACCTTGAGCACACCGAAAATCTTGACCATGAATATTTCAAGAGTAGTTCTTCATGTTTCCCCAATTCCAGACATATTTTCCTTAGCTCCCTCAATCTCCTACCAGTAGATTATTGTCGCCGCAACTGCCTTAGGTACATACATTAGCTTCAATCGAAGTGCATATGGTCCGTATCGGAGCACGAAACGGACTTTTTGATATGTCTGCCGGTAATTATTTATCTGAAATCTGGAATCCGGCTTACTTGGCGAAATCTAACTGTGCCAGCAAAGATGACTTCCTGTTGCATAGTTCCGTAGCACCTGATATTTGATCAAGGACAGCAGCTCCATGATCACGATATTGACCAGCCGATTACGCGGCAGCAGAGGGAAGCAGATGAAGATAACGCGGCAGCAGACACAACGACGACGCAGGACGCGAGCGAGCTGCCGCCGTTTTCTCATAGATGACATTGCCGGCTCCCAATAAGATTACAAGAATACGGGGTAAAATATTAAATGTGGGGGTATGTAGTGACGTAGCGCCGCCGTTGCGTGTGAGCTGCAATAATCAGACGTGCAGTTGCACTTTCAGCAAACACATACACGTGATCTGTTGTTTCGTGACAGTACATGATTGGTGTTCATTGTGTTCGCTTCAGAATATTTACCCGTTCCCTGCGTAATATCGCAGACGTCACTACGATGATTTATAATAAGGTACTTTTTTGTAAAAATAAGCAATTCACAGTAAAAAGGTTAATAAGCATTGCTGCAGATAACACCTGCAAAAAGCGGAAACCTCTAAATAGCGGTGTTTTTGTCTCGATCTCTTCGAGTTCTCAAATTGGAGGGACGACTGAATGTATTACTTAAAGTTGGTTGCTATTTTTTCTACTTTTGACAGGTGTCAACGTGATCCGTATGAAAGTCCCAAAGTATGGATTAACGGCACAAAAGGTGCAATCGAGGATCCATTTACTGGTCAGTGCGTCCTGATTGTTTGTGTGGAATATAAAAATTTACTTGTGAATTTTTGAAAGGACGACTCTGTACAATCGTCAAAAGGACGCTGTTTTTTTGTAGTACTGTAACGCCATTTTGAAGTACTGTAATGAAGTGTATTGTAAGTCGAAACGCAGCGTGACAAATGGCAACACTCTCCATAACCACACTCACACAATGCATCAGAACAAATACATGCACTCAACAAAACATTGAACAGCAAAATACACGAACAAAAATTGCTCAACTGGTACAACTTCGTAAAAACCCTGGATCACAAACCAAACAACAAATGGGTACAGAATACTCAAAAGTAGCAAACCATCAAATAGAGACGTAACTCACACACAAGAAGCCATCACAACAAGCACAAAATCAGTACTATTAAATTATAATAACACTCATTAATCGCTATTCACACATCAGCCACATCACACCATCACATGAAGACAAAAAAAATCAGACGCCAACACACATTCAGCAAAGATCCACTATTCATACCATTCACTCACGCGCAGACACGTCACATTATATACAACACCAAACAATCATCAGCCTGCCGTCCAGATGTTCAAGTAACATCCATCTGAAACATATTGGATCACAAGGCATACAGACACTCACTAACATACCAATGAACTTAATTAAATATAATTATCGGGTGTATAATTGCATATACATACCCCCAGCCAATTTGTCAGGGTTATATATCCGCATAACCCCAGGATCTACGCCCATGAATCTAACGATGAAAAAGTCACTTTTGGTAACCAAATAACTTTTTATCAATCACCGTATAAAAGTTTTTATGATTTTTTGGGTAGCTTATGAAAAAATGACCTTTAGGTTAGTATAGCTTTTGATAGGGTCCCATGTAACACTCTCACAAACAAAATGCTAGATACAATACAATACAATGTTTCACAATACAATACAATGCTTCACAACAATACAAAAAGGTGGTTGGTCATCTCCCTCGCTGGCAGATGTTTCCATGTGAGTGTGACTTAATGATTTTTTTGTATGCGTCATTAAGCGTGTCAGTATGAATGAGTGATGTGCGGCGAAAAGCGTGAGAGAGTTCTTGCTGTGCGGTGTTGTGATGGATGTTTTATGGTGCTTCTGTTAGTGTTTAAGCTTGGATAATTTTTGTGTTAGTTATTCAAGTCTCTATTTGCTATTGAAAAGATTACCATCATTAATGCAATCGTGTTCTTGTTTGCTTGCTGTTTCGGGATATTGAGTTGTCGTTTTTTTGGAATTTTCTGTGTTCACAACTTGGAGTTTATTATTTGTCGCAAGCTAACTGACCCTGTCTAAAATGAAATATGTCAAACCAACGCCAGTCTAGTGTGGAACCACCCGTAAAGAGTGAAGTGCGGGGCGATTTCGACGCGCGGCTCATACCGAAATATGACGCGTCAGGTGATGTGGCGCAGTGGTGGCTCAGGTGCGAAATGATGTGCTCATTCAAAGGTGCGGACGTGATGGCCGTTGTGCCGTAGAGACTAGCGGGTGGGTCATTTACTGTATGGTATCAGTTGCAGTGAGTAAGCAGACTTAACGCTCAAAGGACAAAGTCTGCTTTGTACACTGCATTCGGCAAGGACAAGTATGCAGCCTGGTCTGAATTTGGTAATCGCTTTCTGCGACCCAATTATTCCCCAGATGTTTTTCTCGCAGAATTTCGCAAGCTGGCAGAATCTGTCGGTAATGTCACGGAAGATGTTCTTGAGTGTGCTTTCGTGACCGGACTACCGAGCAAAATATCAGAAGACGTTCAAGCAAGAGCGACCGTGGAAAAGCTGGACCTCGATGGGATGGTGGCGATGGCGCGGATGATTATGAAGCGGAAACAGAGTGAAGTGTGTTGTCAGACGAGCATTGTACGCAAGATGGCTGGTGACTGAAATGTTAGTGGGAGTCAACGGCGCCCAAGAGAGAGGGAAGTGAGTTGTTTTGTGTCTGGGCAGATGCGACACATTAGCCGATCGTGTCCGCAAAAATTTTCATCTGTGAAGTGTTTCTGGTGATCTAAGCTAGGCCACTATGCGAACGATTGTCCGGAAAACTGATATCGAGAGGGTACTTTAGTGCCGGCGCTCTCTCAGTCTCAGCAGTAGAGGCGCTTTCCCGCGCCAGTGTCTGTGTCAACGGTCGGACATGCGTTTCGTTGGTTGACAGCGGATGATTGTGCAGCATAATGTCGTCTGCATTGTGTGACAGTTGGATAGAGAAAAAACGCAACCGAGAAACGATGTTGCGCAGCACTTCCCGCGGTGAGAAGTGAAGGTCCTTTTCACGCAGCTGTTTTCGACAAAGAAGCTAATATGTGGACATGTCGGTGGAAGTGGAAAGATGACAATACAAGAACCGTCAAGAGATGACAAGAGCCGGAGATTTTCAAGAATGCCGTGGCTCAGTACCATACCCCGGTCGGTGCACGGTGCGAGTTCCACGAGGAGGTGGAGTCGTAGATCAAAAATGGGTGGCTGCGTCTATACGACGAACAGAAATTTTGTCGTCCGCGCTCTCTGATCCTATTGATGGCTGTCAAGCAGGTCAACAAAAACAAGATAAGGCATGTCTTAGACTTCAGGGAGCTGAACGAATACATCGATGCCTACTCGGTAGAAGCTGAGGTGTGTCGTGAAAGGTTGCTGAATTGGAGAAGCAGTGAAAACTTGCACGTCGTGGATTTGAATAAGGCTTACCTTCAAATTTCAGTGGATCGTAGTTTGTGGCCATTCCAGACGGTTAAATTCCGAGATAAGCTTTATCGTTTGACGAGACTAGGTTTCGGCCTAAACGCAGCACTGTCAATCACGCAGGCTGTCGTCAAAGAGGTAATGACCCAGGACCCGCGCGTCAAGCGATGCGCATCTGCGTATGTCGACATTATAATGACGGCGATGTGGTCGATCTTGATTTGGTGCGTGCTCACTTTCAGAAGTTCGGTTTGGAGGGAAAGCATAGTGAGAGACTGGCTGACGGTGCACGGGTGCTTGGCTTACGCGTCAACAATCAATTGGATGGTAGGCTAAACTGGTGTAGGGATAACAATGTTGATGATGTTCCTGATGTTTTGATTCGCAGGAACGTTTTCTCCGTGAGCAGCAAGTGGGTGTCTCACTATCCGGTGGTGGGGTGGTTGCGAGTCGCCGCGTCCTACTTCAAGCGGCGCGCGGTTGAGTTAACGTCTGGACGGGACGAAGGAATTTCCGACGATCATTTCAAAGAAATATTTAATGAGATGTGCAGGCGTCAACTGAGTGAATATCCGGTTGGTGGTGTCTGGAGAATCGAGGGTCATGCAGCAGCCGTGTGGGTTGACGCATGCAACATCGCATTGGGAGTACAGGTGGATATGGGCGGTGACGTAGTGCAAGATGCTTGCAGGCTGAGACGGGACAACCAGCATATAAATCTCCCAGAGCTTGACGCAGTGCTGAAAGGCATCAGTCTGGCTATCGAGCTTGGATTTGTGAACATGGATTATATACCGACTCTGATACTGTTTTTTCGTGGGTGACAGACACACTGTCATTGAAGGGGTCTATCAAGACTTCCGCTAGCAGTGCGCTTATCATACAACGGAGGCTGGAGATCGTGCGCATTATCGTCTCAGAGTATGGCCTGAACGTAGTAGTCATAAAGATGGAGTCCGAAAGAAACAAAACAGACAAACTGACGTGTGTTGCGTCATATTGGGTGAAGCGCAGGGCTCAAGTGTGTGCAGTTCTTGATCATTTGACCGTTGAAAAGATATACCACGATGCGGGGCATCCCGGAGTACACAGGACGCGACATTTTTGTCGTCGAAAAGGCGTGTTTGCGAGCAGAAGGCAAATTGCGGATGTGGTGAGGCGGTGTGACGGTGTAACTCTGTCAGCCCAGCTGCTGTTAGATTGATGAAGGGTTCGCTGTCTGTTAGCGACGTTTGGACGCGCTTGGCGGCAGACTTCACATACGTAAACGACCAATTATTTATGCAACTGATTAATTGTGGACCCTCCAGGTTTTTAATTTGGAGACGACTGAGCTCGCGTGCAAGTCACGGAGTCGCAAATATCTTCGACGAGATTTTCAGTGAGCGAGGCCCATTCCGTGAACTGGTTTTGGATAATGAAATAACATTACGCGGGACCTACTTTTTGAAATTCATGAAGAAGTGTAATGTTACTATGATATATCGATGTGTCTACCGCACTGAAGGTAATGGTATTGAAGAGAGAGCTCACAAGAGGGTGAATGTGATTGCCGCTCGGAGGCGATGCCGCGTCCGCGAGACAGTCAACCTGTACAACATGTCGCCATCAGATAATGGGGAAGAAGCATGTCCGGTCGATTTGTTGTACAGGTATGACATCAGGATGGCAGATGAAGTCATGGTTCAGACGCCCTAGGTTTTTGAGAGCATATTTCGTGTCGGGGACAAAGTATTGACGGGAAGGCCCGGGGACAGTTTCGACAGCGCGAGCAGAGCGGGGACGGTGACTTCTGTGGTGTTGAGTATGATAGTGGAGGTAGATGGCCTGAACCATCCTGTGAGAGATGTGTGACGGCGGTGCGCGTTGGAAAATGCGTCACTAGAACCGACTGGAGGAAAATTGGACAATGTCGACTGCCAAATAATGATAACGGCAGGGAGTAACAGCTAGACGGAGATGAATTCATCGGAGGCAGTGGCTCCTGACGGAGAAGCGGAGAGGCCGCGTCGTGAGATTAGACGACCAGCACGACTGGAGGATTATGTCGTGTACGGGGATGGTTTTAATTATTCTTTAGAATCAGGAGGAGATGTGACTTTGTGACTTCTATTTGTATATGTCCTAAAGCGTGTCGGTATGAATGAGTGAGGTGCGGCGAAAAGCGGGGAGAAGCGTCGGAGGGTTCTTTCTGTGCGGTGTTCTGATGGATGTTTCATGGTGTCTTGTTAGTGTTTAAGCTTGGATAATTTTTGTGTTAGCTGTTCAAGTCTCTTTCTGCTATTGAGAAGATTGTCATCATGCTCATGCAATCGTGCCTGTGATATATTGATGAGACTGATGGAGCAAGTATGACAAGACTCTACAACACTGTTCAAAATTATCACTACACACGAACCACGCGCCAACACACAACTCACCAGCACCAACCGCTTACCCAACACAACTCCAAAACGCACCACCAATTTCACACTGAAACACAACTCGCCATGAACACAACAGCACACACGCATACAGACATCGCCAATCGCTCACACAAACACACACACACTCACACACACATACATACACACACATATACAAACATACAAACATACATGCATGCCTACGTAGCAAGCACGCACACTCGCACGAGCACTCGCACGCACAGATACAAGTAAGCACACATACATGCATACATATATAACACCGCCCTAGTTAGTCTCACAACAACTATTACAACAAGTAGTCACATAACGAATTGAACACAAAAACTATACAGTCTTCAAACCTACTCTCTGAAACGCACAGGAACAGCAATCTTTGACCTGTCACGCAATATGTGCTGCCAACCAGTATCATTCTGAACAGCGTCGCTATCACCCGACACTTAAGTTCTTTCCACTGTCTCAGCTCTCTCCAGGTTGTCGATCTCCGCCTCGGACGAATCTTCATCATCACTGTCGTCGAGTTTAACCGCCTTCCTGACGTGGCTGATATGCCGTGACACTCCGTCGCCGATATCCACCGCCCAGCTGTTTGGCACAGATGATACTTGATGGGGTCCTGAACAACGACTAGTGCACGCTGGACACGACTAGGCTTAGCTGGCTTCAGATATACTGAATCACCCACACAGTAAGGATTTATGTTCTCCGGCATCGCTCCACTCCATTCCTGTTTCATGTTTGACTTCGCAGTTCTCCTCTGACTATTCACACCAGGCAGTTTTGGCACACATCCAAAGACGCTGACGAACGGCTTCTCACCAGTCACCGAACTAGTGGTGGCATTGTACCAAAAGGTCATTTCTGCTACAGGGCGTCCAGACCGTTCAACCATTCTCTTAATTGTTCGATGTATGCGCTCGACAATGCCATTTCCTTGGTGGCGATACGCGCAACACTGGCGAAGCTCGACTCCCCATAAGCGTAACAATTCACTCACGGTTCGACTCATGAAAGTAGGACTATTGTCGGATAATAGAATATGTGGTGGACCAAACTCCGAGAAAATATTTTCGAGAGCAGCAGCAACAGAGCTAGATGATTCGCTGAACAATTTCTTCCAAGTTGTGGATCGGGACGCATTATCTATCACAGCCAAGTACGGTTGAGTTTTGAAATATGTTATGTCCATCGAAAAACTCCGTCATACTTGCCCAGATGACAACCGACCTTTTGGAGCACGTTCTCGTAGAGCAGGATCGATTCTACTGCAGGCTTCACAGCTTCTCAAAATGCGGTCCACAGTGGGCTTCGGAACTGATTCTCCTTCTTCCCGCAATATCTCACACGTTTTTTCATCTCCCATGTGTCCAGTGACGTTGTGCAGTTCCACCACCCTATCGGCTACACCAACAAAACCAATCCCAACAGCACGTATCTCTTTCAGGATGTCCTCTGGTATTCTTGACATTTTATCCGCGATGTTATCTCGAGAAGAAACCAATTTGACAGTCACTTCCAGTTGATACATCTCAATCAATTCCCTCAAAACGTCAAGCCTACGCCGAACAAGCATTTCTGACATGCCATGAGTGCGCAGACGATGTGTCGGCTGTACCACATTACTCAACCAGCCTCTCACGGTCATCGAATCAGTAACTATCTCAATACGTGACAGCTTCCATTTAATGGCAAAGTTCACTCCCTTGATTGCAGCATCGAGCTCAGCCACATTGACATGTGATGTCTCACCTTTTTTCCTCAACCACGAGCCATCTTCGATTATTGCGTTGTCGATCGTCAGAACTACACCCAGCGCTGTATCCCTTGCATCTGTCCATACAGTACCAGAGTAACCATTCACACTCCAAACTCCTGATACTGGGATATGTTTCTTCAATTTTTTGTCTATTTGCTTCACCACCTGCGTAAATTGTTGAGGAACAATATCGTCCCAATCTACATTGAACTGATCATTGCAGGATTCTCGCCGCAGCCAGCCACAAATCACCCTCAGCCATCCAGCGCATGGGAAGTGTCCTAACCAATGTCCGCACAACGAGTAGAGAGCTCGTTTAGTAAGACTATCGGGTAATTCTGGTAGACTGGCGTCTCTAGTCCATTTGAAGCATTCGGCTTCTTTTTTCACGCGCAAACCTAGTACTCTCGCTGCGTCCAGTTTTCAGGTTCTTTCGTCACTAATCCATATTTGCCGATATGCTGACGAGCTTCAGAAGCTTCTACAAGATCAGTTTTCACAATAATGTCATCAATATAGCAATCCACAGCACCATGCAATTTTTCATTGTTCGAGATCGAATATTTCAATATGTGGGTCATCACCTTCGGACCAATACTTAGCCCGAAACCGAGACGAGTCATGACGAAATATCTGTCGTGAAATTTCACAGCTTGGTATCGCCATAGTAATGGATCAATATGAACTTGCAAATACGCCTTTTTGAGATCTAGCAATTTGACATTTTTACCCAATCGTCTCCATTATCTAAGCCTTTCGTCACAAACAGCGCTGTCTAAACCTGCTGCACTTTTGATGTGCACGTTCAGCTCGCTGTAGTCTAGTACTGGTCGTACCTTGTTTTTCTTCTCTTGACATACCGCCATCAGAGGTATCACACTTTTTATTTCTCCATGTTTCAGTGGATCGTGCTCTTGAAGTATGCCGTCAGTTATCCACGAGTAGTGATGCAAAAAATCTTTTTTATGGGTTTTTGTGTGCAAAAAACATGTTTTTTTAGGTTTTTTTTTCACAATTAGCCCCATTGTCATCGGATGTTAGATTTTAGTACATAGAAATGACTTCAATTGATGTTTTGTACATCTTTACGTGTCTTATTTCAAAGATAATTTGATAATAGTATAAAAAACAAGATTAATTTTCAATAAATACCTCAGGAGACTGTTTGAAAGTGCATCCGGGTCCGGTGGTTTAGGTTTTTTTCATTGAGAAAACCCATGTTTTTATAGATGGTTTTAATTATGTGGATATTTGAAATAATTTGTCAGCATAACAAAACAAATTCATTGAATAATCATGTTTTTATATAAAAGAAACCATGTTCTTCATGAAGAAATGTAATGTTTTTCAAACTGGTTTTAAATTTGTTTTATTAATGTACAGGTCCAGATAATGTTGACAGCAGAACAAGACAAGCTAATTGGTTGGTCAAGTGTTTTTTTGACAAACGTTCATTTAAACTAACGCTTTTTCAATGAAACAATGTTTTCTAAAACAGTATCTATGTTAGATAGATTTGATTGATGTACGTTCAAATACCTTTTGTATAGCAAGTAGCCTGCTGGTACGTATAATCGGCTGGTTAAACCACTTAATTTAAACTGTTTTTTTAAACCATGTTTTTTCTCAAAATATACTTTTTTGAAAAACGGTTTTCGTAGATGTAGAGATTGCGAAACAAAATTGGCGGCAGATCAAGGAAAGTTGAACCAAATTAAATGTTTTTTATTAGTAACCTGTTTTTAGAACTGGTTTTATGGATGATGGTTTCTTTGATGTAGTTATTTGTGTTCAAATACCTTTTTGTACATCAAATATATTTCCTCAGCTGTTTTTTTCCTACACGAAAATATTGTCCGTTTTTCTAGTCCGTTTTTCTGATCCGTTGCCACTGCGACCCGCTTTTATTTGTAGTCTGATTAGGGACACTAACTTTGTGTGCATATTCGTAGTATTTGTGTAAATATTTGCAGTGTTTGTACTCTTATATTTGCAAATAATTGATCTGCTGAATGAAATTATGAAACTAATTATAACCAATGTACAACACCAATGTAGTTAATTTCTGGCAGGAGAAATTTAATGTGTAAAAAATAATAAAAAAGTATGCCACCTGTTGTTTTTTAAAACAGTTTCAGATTTTAGCATAAAAACGGTTCTCAAACCCTGCTTTCTCACACAATGATTAACTCAATAATTGAATGCAAAACTGTACTGTACATAGAAGTGCCGCACAGTACCGTGCAAACAATGCTTTAGGGCTTTCAGACGCATTATAACAATTATATTGTGCATATTTAATGATAGTTAAATTTGATAGGGTCACTAATAGCATGAATAACCCATGTGTTGATAAAAAATAATTAATTTAACATCCCAAATATATCATTTCCATATTTTTAATTATTTGCATGACTCTTAAAAAAAAACCCAAAAAGAACGTGTTTTTTTTGGTCGCGGTTTTTTTTGGCAAAAAAACGTTTTTTTATAAAAAACCTCGGTTTTTAGGTCGCATCTCTATCCACGAGCACGCTTCCGACTCAAACTCTTCACGGTGTGCTTCTTTTAACCTGTAATTATTTTTTACACTCAAAAACTCCGGGGCACTGTCCTTCCACTTCCATTTAACAGTCCACCTGTCATCACAGAAATTAGCGACAAAGTCTTGCTCAGCAATATCATCACCGACTTCAGCTGCAGCAAACGCCATTATTTCAGAGTTATCAAAGCTGACTGAACCATCTGCTGAAACCGTCACACCACCAACAGCAGTTATCAAGTCCATTCCCATCACCATATCAACGTCGTTCGGAAGCTGACTGCTTTCACAGACCCAAGTACGCACATTCTTCACCATTCGGCCAGTGTTTACCTTCACCACTCTCCAGTTAACACAACCTCGGAGTGTGAGGGTCGACCCATCCGTAATTTTCAATTGTAGTCTGTCTTGTAGCAAAATCTGTTGCTTTTTAACTAATTTCATTTTGACTACGGAATGACTACTGCCGGTATCGACGAGAGCATTAACAATTGTACCGTCCATCCAAACAATGGTTACTGATTGCGGGGAAGAGCGGACGGCACTGTAGAAGTAGCCATTCCCCGCTCCTCGTTTCCCGGACACCAACGAGAAATGTGGCCGGGTTGACCACAAGCATAACACACTAAACGATCGGTTGTACTTTTTGATCTGCATTGCCGAGCAATATGGCCTGACTTACCACAATTAAAACATTTGATTGTAGCAGCAAACCCGCGGCCATACGGTTTGGAAACCAGTCCTGCCTGCACCTGCTTGGCACAGTTTAACACATCTACCAAACTCAGTTCCGCCCCATGTAGTGCTCTGACTGGATCCTGATTCTCTTGGGGAAGCCCTTGAAGAAATTGACAGGTCACCCATGCTTCGTTTTCACTGTCAGTGACGCCACAGGCCAGCGACTGAAGGTCAGCTACCTAATCATCCATTGTTTCGTCACTTTGCAGTCGTCGATTGACGAATTTTGAGTACACTGCGCACTGAGGGAGCCCAAACACCTGTCTCAATGAGGCTATAATACATCCAGATTTTTGCTTGTCAGCTTCTGGCAGCTGCTGAGAATTTCTGAATGCTTTACCTTCCAAAAAGAGTGGCATTATTGTCGAAATATCCTTTCAATTTAGCTGTCATTTTCAGCTTATCCAGCCATACGTCCAACTCACCGGAGCCGTCATATTTTGAAACCAAGTCAGTCAATTTCAAAGCTTCCATGCCGAAATAGCTTGTGATATATTGATGAGACTGATGGAGCAAGAATGACAAGACACTACAACACTGTTCAAAATTATCATTACACATGAACCACGCGCCAACACACAACTCACCAGCACCAACCGCTTACCCAACACAACTCCAAAACGCACCACCAATTTCACACTGAAACACAACTCGCCATGAACACAACAGCACACACGCATACAGACATCGCCAATCGCTCACACACACACACACACACATACATACATACATACGCACACACATACAAACATACATGCATGCCTACGTAGCAAGCACGCACACTCGCACGAGCACTCGCACGCACAAATAAAAGTAAGCACACATACATGCATACATATATAATAGTGCCCTTGTTTGATTGCTGTTTCCGGATATTGAGCTGTCGTTTTTCTGGAGTTTTTAAAGTTCACAACTTGGAGTTTTTATTTGTCGCAGTGAGGTACTCGTACAACGGACAACGATATCACATACGGATATAACATACACAACAACATAACATAACAAACGTAGTCCCTAAGGACTCGGTTTTAGCACCAGCACTTCAATCTATACCTATACAACCTACCGGCACCCAGCACTCATTCCATTCGAATGTCAGCATATGCAGACGATATCACAATCACTAGCACTAATCACTAGCACACTCAGAAACGCCGACACAACAAATAACACTTCAATTCTTGCTAATTCACGCATAATATATAGCGAAATGCACACACATTTATTTCTATACACCACAAAACCACAAGTACAGATTCAACATAGTGAAATCTAGGAAGGGTATACAACCAGCCTAGTATAGGCAAGAGGATAAAATATATGTATGACGACATAGTTCAAAACTATACGTTACGTGTTCAGTAATATAAGTGAATGATTGTGGTTCTTCTTCTGCCCCACGGTCCTCCATGCGGCGCATTTGAAAAGACGATGTATTAAATGACATGAAAATGATTATGTCGTGGAAATATAAGCAAAGAGAAATAAGACCAAAGAAACCGGAACACAGCGCACGCGACAACCTCTCTCACAAGCCGACACCCGAAAACACCAAAATCACTCACAGAAACTCTCCAAGACAGAGCCACGACAAACCGCCACACACACTGTCTCCAAAGTTCCTTCACACTACGAACAATCACTCGCACACAGACATACAAACCAGCCATACTCACACTCGCGCACACAACCCATCCCATCCCCAAGTCCAAACAGGTGAACTTATACTTACACATACACACACTCGCGGGCGCGGACACGCACACACACACACACACACACACACACACACACACACACACACACACACACACATACACACACACAGACACACACACACACGTTCGAACCATGAAACCCACACAGACACATACACTCACACACTCGCGCATGCGTACACTTACTAATGCAAACACTCATACGTGCATACTCACATATACAACTATAAATATACATACATCCACAATGATGAACGAACAAACCAGACGTAAATAAGCTCTAGAATATATAACAACGTGCTAATAACATTGCCGCCATTGTGTAAAGAAACTGTTGAGAAATATGTAAGTGTGATTTGTGAAACAATTTAAATGTATTTTTTTCAGGAGTGATACACACCGACTTTTGTACGAATCTTGAATCGCCACGCTTGCGAGTGACATACTATGTATGCTCCGAACGACTCGCCAAATACTGCGGAGCTAGTGAGTATTCATTCTTTCTCCACATTGTAGTAAATGGCAGATATTTGCGTGTAGTTAGTGCACAATGTGCACAATGTGCTCTAGCATGAAATTTTCTAAATGAATTTGCGACCCCTAAATATTGTTTAAGAAGGCTTATTTTGGTGCCATTGAAATCAGAAACGTTTAGGGCATGGGAAAAGATAAATTCGCCAAAAAGTATACCATTTTGCGAAAAATGAGCAACTTAAGTGGACATCCCGTGATAACACGTAATTTCAACGCCTGCTCTCGTATCACCTGTCACTTACAACAACCACAACAGTAACATGTATTTGATATAGCGCATTTTTGAGGGCAAAGGCGCTAGCAGTAATATAAGTATAGATACATATGGACATAGAGAGCGGTATGGAGACAAAATAAGGAGCATAATTGGACAGAAAGTACATGGCTGCTTGCAAAATTGAATACATAGGTACACACAAACACATACTCAAGCACACATGCATACATACACATGCCTTTCGCACTCACAAACGAGATTAAAGTCAATTGCAATTTCGCATTTTGCAATCTTTTTCCTGGTGGATTCTAAATCTTTTGCCAGCCTCTGGTCGCTTTGACTGAAACACTTCAAAAGCTTCCCTATATTTTGTAACGTTTCGGAGTTTGCTGACTCCATCTTCAGACAATTCATAAATGCACAATACACATGATAACACAACGAATTTATACATGCATACACATACACATGCACACACATATATACACATATACATATGTGAATAATGTAATGGAATAGATATTATAATGGAAATACAGAAAATATATAATGGGAATAGAGAAAAGAAAGCAAAGTGTAAATTAAAAAAGAGAATAAGAAAGCATAGGATATAAAATAATAAAAATAAATGCTTACAAATAAATATGCTATACAGAGTTCACCTATAGTGGATATTGAATAATGTATATTTAATTTCTACGGAAAGTAATGCCAAGTCAAATTCTGGTGGTTCATTTTTGGTGTCGCGTTATGTTCTAGCAAGCCGGTTCGCCTTTTGAGCATGTTTTTGTTTATATTACAAAACACATCGGAACCTGAAAATTCGGAACACGTGTAAAACGCCTTGAGCATAAATACAAACACATTTTATACTAGCATGTATCATGATTTTTTATTTCCTCTACTAGTTCTGTTGGGATGTGAAATTCTCGATGCGCATTGCTTTAATCTATTCATTTTATCGTCTTACATTTTGAACCACACAGCGAAAAGTCGGAAGAAATATATCCCTTCAAATTCGTAATTCAGGCCAATATACACGACATGGGAAAATAAACACAAAGTAATAAGGGATACTCACAATGCCAACAACCTACGCCGATCACTTTTCAAAATCTAAATTGAAGGACATAACACACCCACCAATTGGTATATCCAAATGATTTGGCATTTAATCCAAGACACAACTATTCAAAGATACCCATGAACATTATGTTTGTGCCCTCAGATTCCAGATCGTGCAGTTCGATACCGGAACTAGCAGGAGTACTGGATGATGAAGATGGAGTTCAAGATGGTGCACTTTTCTACACAAAAAATGGAAATGGAACAACGTTTCAGCACCAATGCACGGCTGGAGCATGGACTAAAGCTAGAACACTTCAAGAATTTTCTATGGAATGAAAATATGCATTACAGGCTCAAGATTGTTGCGTGAAGTGGTCGAAGAACGAATGCCCGTATTTTACAATGGCGATTGAATCGAACACAGACTGGACGCATACAGGTTGAAATGGGCACCGATTACAAGATATTGGTTGAATTTGAACTGATTGCTTAAAGTCTTTAACTAAACCAGAGATGTCGTTAAACCAATGATTAATTTTTTAGACATGATTTTCATCGTCAGAAGAAATTTCACATGCTGATTATCTTGTAATTGATAAAAACCAAACCATACACGTGCTAATGTGCCCCTGTGCAATGTCATCGTATCGTCGATCATTGATCAAAAACGACATTCGTGACATGAGTATATTATCATCACGATTGCTATTTCCTGAAATACAACAAATGTAACACATCAACGACATATATGGCTTACATCTTTATGATTATTCGGGTCGTAACGCATGCCAATAACATGAATTACCCCTTCATCAAATTAAAATTTTCGTGAATTTCAAGGAATTTATATTTATATATAGATATATAATATATATATATATATATATATCTATATATATAAGAGATCCTCTGTCTGTGTGTCTGTCTGTCTGTGTGTCCCACCCTCCTTGGTCCATTTTCTATCAGCTAATACTCGGACACCACTTAGCGCACGCGCTAACAATTTATAACATCACGTTGGAAATTTTCTTGTCTACACTTCACGATAGGGTAAAATTTGTACATTTAAAAAATGCAACCAAAAAAGGTATAGCGGTGAAAAGACAAAATGAATCCTGAAAAATGCGAAAATTTCGGTCAATATTCTGCCATCGAGTTCTCCTAAACAAAGAATGATACAGCAATACAGATTATACCATTGTTTATAAAAAATTTACGTTCTACAAGAGAAGCTATAATTATATCCAAAACTTAAATATAAAAGATGAAAAATGACAAAATTTCAATATGCATTAAAAAAATTATTTAAACTCCGGGCGTCCGATTTTCCTTCCTTATTTTCTATTTCTCAACAACTAACTATGACACATCTAAATAAATTATACCATCATGCTGGAAATTTTGTTTTCTACAGCACGGTATAAATTTTAATTTTCAGAGTGTAGTAAAAAAAGTTACGGCGGTGTGAAGTCAAAATGACAAAGTCAAAAAGGCAAAATTAGCACTGAAAACCGTGAATATTTTAGTCAGTATTCGGTCATCTGCTTCTCATAAACCAGCAGTGGAACAGCTACAAACTTTATACCATTGTGTAGCTAATTTTGTGTTATATAAGATAAACTATAATGTACACCCACAAAAGATACAAAAACGTGTAAAATTGGCAAAATTCTCGAATGTATCCAACATTTCACTTGAACACCGGGCGATTAAAATTAGTTAATTTATATACCTATTTCTCAGTAACTATTTGTCACACATAAAAATAAGTTATACCATCGTGCTAAAATTATTTTTTTCAAAATACGGTACAGTTTTTAATTTTCCAAAAATTACTTGAAGGAAGTTACGGCGGTGTAAAGTGAAAAGGACATATTGCCAATTCGACGGCTATTATGCGCACTTGCGATTACACAGGAGTATACACTGATTAAATTTCACTGAAGCCCAATCACAATTAAGAATACATAATAGTGTCAAGGGAATTCTGCTTTCGTGGTCAGCATCTCGTCGATTGCTAATATTACCACAAAATTACCCAGAACAGCAGATAATTCACCAAATCAGCTCACAACAAGAGATTGTGCTTGGAAGTACAAAGACTTCAGCGCATCAGAAAGAGACGACAAAACACATCAGCGAATGCAAAAGGGAAGAGCTTATTCGAAAGTACCCTGAAGTTTTCGATGGAAACATCAAGTGCATGCCAGGCGAGAAGTTCCACATATCTCTACGCGAGAACGCAAAACCATTTTGCATCACGGCACCGCGAAAATTTCCATTCAGTCTGCAAGATAAACTGAAAAATGAACTGGAGACACTCGTACAAAATAACATCATCGCGCCAATGAACGAGCCATCTGAGTGGTGCGCTCCAATCGTGGTTGCAGCAAATAAAAATTAACAAGAAATTCGAATGTGTGTTGACCTATCGTTTTTAAACAAATACGTGATCAGAGAGCCATTCGCCCACAGAAACACCAGCTGAAGCGGTTTTGCGCATATCACAGAGTAACACAGGATTCTTCACAACGTTTGATGCTCAAAAAAGATACCACCAGTGTGAGTTAGACGAAGACAGTCAGAAACTTACTACTTTTATCACACCATTCGGGAGATACAAGTACCTAAGGGCACCACGCGGCATATCCTCGATCTCAGATCACTATAACAGGAGAATGTATGAATGTTTCGCCGAAATGAAATTTTTTTCCAGAGTAGTCGACGACGTCATCTTGTATGACAATAACATGGAAGAGCATCATGCTCATGTGTAGAAGTTTCTTCGAGTGTGCCAGCAGAAAGGTGTATCTTTAAACAAGGATAAATTTGTATTCGGACAAACATCCGTCAAATTTGCTGGATATGTACTCACCAAGGATGGCTACAGTCTCGATCCCGATATATACCGTGCGATCGCCGAATTTCCTAAGCCAACCAACGTGTCAGATCTACGATCATTTTTTGGTTTGGCAAATCAATTGTCATCGTTCTCAAAAAGTGTAACAGCGGCTCTACAGCCTCTACGCGCTCTATTGAGTACAAACAACGTTTTTGTGTGGACTGAAGCCCACAATAATGCTTTCATTCAAGCACGAAAGATTTTGTCGTCAGATTCAATGCTATCCTATTATGATCCTTGAAAACCGACGACATTAACCACTGATGCTAGTCGTCTGAATGGTCTTGGATTTGTGTAAACACAGGAACAATCGAACGGCACAATGAGAGTCATTCAAGTCGGATCCAGGTTCTTGACTGACGCGGAATCCAGGTACGCTGTTATAGAATTAGAAGCACTGGCAGTGGCATGGACTTGAAAAAATGTCGTCAATTCCTTTTGGGACGAGAAGTGTTTACAATAACAGTTGACCATAAGCCTCTAGTGCCAATATTTTCTCACAGACGATTGGATGAAATAGAGAATCCCAGGCTGCAAAGAATTCGCATGAAAACAATTGAGTTCAATTTCACGATGAAATGGTGCAAAGGGTCCGAAAACAACACAGCGGATGCTCTGTCAAGGTCACCAGTCAATCATCCTGCTATTGGTGACGAATCGGGAGAATCTGTGACAGAGGAGAAGATTTGTGCACTCTGTATGCAATCGGCAAACGAAGAGAACGTAAATTTACGCTTGGAGAAAATTAAAGAAGCAGCTGAAGCCGATCGCCAGATGAGAGCTCTTAAACTGCATATCATCGATGGTTTTCCTCCGATCGACTTCATGACGGACACCAAGGCCAAGAACGCACTAAAGCAAGAGCGAGGCGTTTGATTTACTGGCCCGGTATAGACCACGATATTGAAACGACGATAAGACAATGTGAGAAATGTCAACAAATGCTACCGGCACAACAAAATGAGTCGTATATATCACACGCTCAACCAACAAGACCTTTTCAAATAATCTCAGCCGACTTTGCACAAAACGGAGCTAGAAATTTTTTGATCACAGTA
The DNA here is from genome assembly GCA_916048095.2 of Sacculina carcini. NCBI lineage: Eukaryota > Metazoa > Arthropoda > Thecostraca > Sacculinidae > Sacculina > Sacculina carcini. Next base: position 5,458,681 of record OU696585.1, read on the forward strand.
GACCACTACTCATCTTGGTGTACGCTTGTGGATGTCGGAAAAGAAGCTACGACACGACAGTTAATTCAAAGCTGTCAATATATTTTCTGTGTTAATGGCGTCCCAGACATCTGGTACAGCGATGGTGGACCACAGTTCACATCCAACAAATTCCGTCAGTTCCTTCTGCAATGGGGGGTGCAGCAGAGAGTATCTTCACCAGGATACGCCCAGTCTAACGGTAAAGCAGAATCTGCCGTGAAAGCGATGAAGAAGATAATCGCGAAATGTTGGGACAAGCAGTCCAGGTCGCTGGATCGTGACAAGTGGACAAGAGCAATTTTGCAGTACAGAAACACGCCAGGTGCTAATGGATTATCTCCTGCACAAATGGTATTTGGGCGACCAATTCAAGATCTTATGCCCGCACATCGTCGGTGTTTTGACCCAAAATGGCAGAATATGGACAAAGAGTGTGATAGTGTCGAGAGAAGCGAGCTTCTAGAGAAGGTGACAAAGCATTACAACCGTACAGCAAAGGATCTTCCAGAATTGCGAGTGGGGAACTGCGTTGCTGTACGTGATCCGGTCAGCAAATTGTGGTCACAGTGCGGTATTATCATTGGCACAGCGTCACACAGACGATATTTGGTACGGATGAACAGCGGCCGTGTGTTATGTCGAAATCGCCGATTCATTTGACGGAGATGGGCTCATACCACACCCAACGATTTCCCAAGAGAATATCGTTTTGCAGATTCGCAAGAAAACGCTTGTCTCGACAAGGATGCAGAACGATCCGGTGAAACGGCACAAGCGCCGCTCAGGAGATCGCAGAGGACCCGATGCCGGCCTGTGAGACTCATTGAAGAAATGTGAGTCTCAAGGAGGGAGGTGTTGTGAATGCACTGGTACCGTGTTGCTGAGCGCGCCTCTGCGTGTTCCTACTGTTTGTATGTTTGTACCGTTTGTATGTTTGTATGCATGAGGTTGTAAGAGTGTGCGCGAGGTGTCAATACAGTCTGATTTTAGCTGTGTGTGTGTGGCCCGCGTGTTTGCTTTCCCGGCGCATAGAAGCATTGGCTCAGATTACATTTAATGTGAGGTCTCGGTCTCAGCAGACGACCAAGCTAAACAATATATCAAAAAAACTTTCTGTCAGGTAGGATATTTTTTAGAACGCGACTCGCAGGCATATATTCGGACCAGTATAGCATGGATATTGGGTTACCACGAGGAAGTTGTCTGTCGCCAATCCTATTCAACTTGATGGTGAATGATATGTTCAGCGATATGCCAGCACATATCCAATATGCGATTTACGCCGATGACAGCGCCATTTGGATTCAAGGTGAAAACGTGGCTATCATGAGCGCTCAACTTCAAGAAGCTCTAGATGTTTTAGCACTATGGGCCAAAGCAAACAACATGATGTTTTCTGGTCTGAAGTCGACGGCCGTGCTATACTCAATAGACAGTTTAGCGCTATCAGATAGGTACTCACACCAGGAGAGTCGGGAACATAAGGGCGTATATTAGAAACGAATCCTTTGAAGAAAACTCGGAAGCACACGTAGGTCGTACAAGGAATACAAAAACAAAATTTACAAGCCACACAATTGAAGACAAAGAAGGTCATAATAAACCCTCATACTCACAACCTTACATATTAAATATTATATATAAAATAACAGTAATTACTTACGTGGATATTATCATATTCAAACATGGCGCAACTGGCGCAACCGCAATATTTATAAGCAACAATCATGAGGGCTGCCACGCAATCATCAACAATCTGCCACAACAGCTATGAAATTAAGGAAACATTGAGGTTGGGTGGCGAAATCATTCCGACAATCACAAAAGTTTCTAGGTATCGTGCTGGATAAAAAACTCACCATGCGGGAACATATAATAGACTTGAAGGCGTGCTGTCAGAAGCGATTAAACATATTACGTATTATAGCTGGGAAAAACACGCCGGTGCGAGTGTTTCCGTTCTCCATAAGGTTTTTAAAACATTGATTTTATCGATTTTAGACTATGGACTACAGTCATACTCATCGGCGAGCCCTTCCATTCTTAGCCTTTTAGAACCAATCCAAAACGAGGTTCTTCGACTGATAACAGGTGCGTACAGAACGACACCAGTCGAGTCCCTGCGAGCGTATACCGGCTTTCCAGAACTGAGCACACGACGGAAGAATGTCGTGCTACGTTGAACGTTGAAAATACACACCAGCTATAACCACATCGCTCATCCTTATACAAATATCGATGATAACATGCCCAATTTTTCCTCCAGAAAGCAGTTATCCAAACGGATGCTTAATAGACGAGCGAGGGAGTATATTCAGGAGCTCAATGTGGCAGTACCTCACCGAAATGGCCTAGTCTACGACATACCGCCCTGGTACAAAACAGCTCCAGAAATCCAATTCCTGCTGGATGCGACCAAAGCACAGGTATCAGATACTGAGGTCTCAATGGCGTTTGCGGAGTGCATTTCGCATTATAGCGACTATGCCCAAATATATACGGATGGATCAAAGTCCAAAGGAAAGTCCGGATGCGCAATATACACCAAACAGCTGGGTAGTGCGTGCATATCAAGGTTCCGTCTGCCTTCATATGTCACGGTTTTCAATACTGAGCTGTACGCAATATACAGAGCTTTGAGATACGTGGAAGAGCATCGGGTACAAAAAGCTCTAATTCGGAGTGATTCGAGATCTGCACTACTCTACATTTCCAATAGTCTTTCATCGGATTTTATACTTTTATCAATTTTAAATATTTTACATCGTATAACATTGAACTACGACTGTATACTGGTGTGGATACCAGGGCATTGTGGCGTGAAGGGCAATGAGAGGGCAGATGCTGAAACAAAAGCTGCGTTGGAATCGAGCGATATTCACCAGTATCCTGCGTGTATGCAGACAATAAGACAGATTGTGAATACGGATACATGCGAGTCTTTCCAACAAAAGTGGACCAGTCACAGACATAATTATGCACTTGGGGCCATAAAGAAATCAGTAACTCCATGGCTGGATGACAATTTACCAAGGAAAGCGCAGCGAGTAATCGCGAGACTAAGACTGGGATGCACTAGGATAACACATAATTATTTAATGGAGAAGACATCGCCACCTATATGCTCACACTGTCGAACTCCTCTCACGTTTAGTCATATAATCACGAAATGCGAGTTGTATGAGGTCTCGCGGTAACCCTTGCGTTCCTACTGCCACTCGACAAACATTAATTTTAATCTCATCAATATTTTACATCCTGACCACCCGAACGCGATTCTACTACTACTCAAGTACCTTAATGATATAGATTTGTTTGCAAAGCTTTAATGGGAGGTGCAACAAATTATCTGAGCTTCAGCGGGACGTGCAATAATAATAATAGTGTGTTTGTATTACGCCAAGACAGAAGGAAATAACCGAGGAAGTGGTACAGCGCGAAATGGCTGATACCGGCCGAAGCGCTTCTCTCAAACAACAACAACAACAACCGCAAGTGCTCAAAAAGTATTGTGGTTATCGAATGTGAAAGAGTGTCGTATGTCGTAAGCCACATCGCCTTGCTTCCTCAACCGCAGCTTGAGATGAGTGATCGGGTGCATTGTCGGCAAGGAGACGGACTCCTTTGGTGAGCATACCGCTGCGTTTCTTCTTTAGAGCATCTCGCAACCTGTTCAGAAGTGTGCAGTAGTATGCGCTAGTGATGGTCTGACCCTTTGCAAGGTAGTCTGTGAGGATGACTCCACGAAAGTCCCAAAAAATCGACGGCATGACCTTCCCTGTGGACTTCTGCACCTTAGCCTTCTTCGGGGGAGGGGATGTGGTGTGCTTCCACTCCTTGCTCATCTCTTTGGTCTCTGGATCATACAGATACATCCAACTTTCGTCCACAGTTACCAGACGACCAAATAAATCCTCTTCATCCTGCTCCAAAAGATTAAACATCTGCCTCGACAGGTCACGCTGTGTTTGCCTTTGGAGAGGAGTCAGTGAGCGCGGAACCCAGCGTGCTGACACCTTATACATGTGCAGTTCGCCGTGAATAATTTTCCACACACAGCCGTAACTAAGACCAGTCTCATGCGTGATCACGTGGATGGTTACTCGTTGGTCTTCCAGGATAAGATCCTCCACTTTCTTCACTGTGGCCGCACTGTCCGTGAGTGATGGTCGTCCAGTTCTTGGCTCGTCTGTGAGGGACAAGTGGCCAGTTTGGAAATTCCTTTTCCATCTCACAACAGTGTCATATGACGGGCAATCATCACCATAGACAGCCTTCATTCCATCATGGATTTGCCGGGCACTGTAACACTTCAAATGCAGGAACTTAATCACGCTGCGAGCCTCAGTCTTCTCCATCATGCAGGTTAATGACATCTAGCGCCACCAGTAATTTTTTTTACAAATCTAAGGGGAAATTTTTACACCATCATGCACATGAGGACCAGTGATTACACTGACAAAATTTCATCGACATAGCTAAATAACTTCCGGGTGATAATTAGAACTTTACGATACCCCACGTATGTTGAGGAAATTTTGCCTTTAATGGTGGTAGTTCAGAAAAGTAAAGCACGCGCGACTTTGCACAACGCCACAAACAATCTCATGTACTCGATCAGGCCGAGTTCTAAAACATGTGTCTCGTCCTGATCTGAGAGGGGTCCTGTGGCGTGTGCACTGTGAAATGCAGACGACTCATACTATCACGGGAACTGCACATAATCTTGCGTCATCGTGTGTCCGCTGCAACCAATCCACACAGCAACCAGTGATCGTGTGTTCGCTGCAGCCAATATACCAGGATACGCACACACACGTGTGCTGTCTATTATATAAGGACCTCTTTGTGACGGGGGCGGGGACGGAGTTTGTGGCGGTGTGTGACAGTGTTTGGCCATCTATGGCAAAAGTGTGATTGTGTAGGTGTTCATTAATACACATATTGTGTTTGATGGTGTTATTTGTTACACCTGAGCCAAAAACCAATATCATTACATCTGCGCCACGTGGATGCGTCACCTTGGCGTTATCAGCGAGTCAGGTATAATGGCCGCCTGTACTATCTTACTCGCTTAGGATTCGGGCTTAACTGTGCGCCAAAGGCAATGTCAAAAATCTTAAATTATGTCCTGCTTAAATGCGGCCGACGCTAAGGTGCGCAGTGATACCGATAGTTACATCGACGACATCATCGTTAACGAAGACGTCGCGACCGCTGAGACGGTAGTGGCACACCTGTCGCGCTACGGACTTCAAAAGAAGACTCCGGAGTCACCTGATGGCGGAAGAAAACTTGGGCTGTCTCTAAGGAAGGACCTTCGTGGCGTTAGGCTTCATATTTCTTGTGGGAACGAACTACCGCAGATCGACATTGAAGGTGAGCTGACCAAGGGTCGATTGCTTTCAGTTTGTGGGCAACTCATGGGGCATTATCCTGTTTGAAGCTGGTTGCGTGTAGCTTGCAGTTACATAAAGTGTAAATTGTGAAGTGAACGATGGGATAATAATGCGGGCATTTCAGCGTCAAACTTCCTAAAAGAAGTTATGCAAAGAGTAACGATTGAGGATCCAGTGAAAGATGTTGCTGTTGATGCTGCTGTTGTTGCTGATGTTGCTGATTTTAAGTTGCTGATAATGATCATGGTCGCGTCTGGTGCGACGCTAGTATCTTGGCTGCATGTGTATGCTTGGAGATAGACGGAAATGTTGTAGAAAATGCCGCTTGGCTCATAAATCTGGCCGAGCTAGAGGCTTTTGTAAAAGGTGTTAACCTCGCTCTTAAGTGGAACTTGACGTCAATTAAATTGTTAACCGATTCAGGAACAATGTTGAAATGGTTAAATACAATGATATGTGATGAGAACCCGATAAAATTGGCGGGGATGTCGGAGGTCTTGGTGAGAAGACGATAAGGTATTTTGCGCAAAATTGTAGACGAGATGAAGGTGTACATTACCGTAAAATTCACACGACTACTCGATGGAAATAGGGTACGGTCACTGGTATAGCTTCAAGTCATGTGGTAGAAGTCGGGGGAGTGGTGATATACGTGAGGGATGTTCGACTGCTCAAGCGAAGAGACGACGGAAGAAATCGTCCGGAAAGAGTGTGCGTTCCTGATGAAGCAATTCATCAATCCATTCGCGTCCTCTCAGAAGAGTCCGAAGATGAAGCGCCTCTTGCCGAATGGTCCGAACAAGAAAGCGACGAAACTGTTCCTCCGAGGAGGTCAAGTCGCGTGAGGAAGGACCCGACATGGTTTCGAGATAATATTGTAAACTGGCCTTGAGATCAAGGGGGGATGTATATATATTGTTCGTTTATAACTTGTTATATGCTGTGTTAGGTTATCACATCACATATATATCACAGGCGCAGGCGCCATATATGCTGTATGTATGGCGCTGTCCTATGTCGAGTGCTGAAGAATGAATAAGCGTCCGCTCTCTCTCGCCATCCTCCCCACCTACAGCATTCCTCCCACTCTCACTACCTTTAAGTAACGACTCAAATGCTAATACCCTCTCTTTTCCAGCCGGCCTATTGAATATACGCTCAGCACGCAACAAACTCCCCGTAATCTCAGATCTACTTTCGCACCTAAATCTTCATATCCTGTTTATTACGGAAGCCTGGCTGCAGGAATGTGACGTACCTGTCTTCAAAGCCCAACTCCCCTCACCATTTAGTTTTTGCACGTAAGCTCTTCCTCCTCAAACTCGTTTAAATCCCTAGGTGGCGGCGTGGGTGTTATTTTTAGATCTTCTCTCGCTTTCTCTCCAATACTTGATCTATCATTCACATCTACTTGCCTTGAAGTTATTGCATTATCTCTCTCGCTACTCTCATCTCGTAAAATTGGCTTTCTTCTCGTTTATCGTCTGAACAATCCTGGTTCTTCTTCTAATTTTATTGCAGATTCTGACACTCTTATATCCCTTTTCTTTCAAAAATTTGGTGACAAATTTATCGTCTTAGGAGATTTTAACTTCTGGGTAGATTCTCCCTCACTTCAACCCAACGCCAATTATCTCATTTAACTCGGGTGCAACACACTATTCTGGCCATACACTCGACCTTCTCATTTGCCCATGTGCTAATCAAATTTCCTCTAATCTGCTCACCTACCCGCCAGATCCCACTTTTTCCGATCTTAGCCTCATCTCATTTGCCATAGATTTTCAGGTGCATCGTAACTTGGACTCTTGTAAAACTTACTTCTCACGAAACTTCCGTAATTCTGACTCTTCCCATTTCAGACTGCTCGTCTATCATTCTCTCTCTCCGTTACATTACCATTTCCTCCCTCCGTTGGCTCTTTTCCATCTTATCAACGAGTGCTTGTCTAGCATCAATGATACACTGTTCCCCTTGCGCATATGTGTCGTCAAACCTTACGTTAGCCATCAACCATGGCTACCTCCTGACTTACGCCGTCTGCGAGCTGAACCTCGGGTCAGTGAACGCTGCTGGCGCCGGTTCAAAACCGACCTGAACTGGTCTTAGTTTTGCACTGCCCTAAATTTTTTTATTTCTGCTCTTACTGCCGCCAACTCGTCTTTATATAAATCAAAACTTACTTCCCGCTCAACGTCCTCACAGTCCAAGTGGTCCACCTTGAAATCTCTCACCGGTATTGCAAAATTAACTCATTGCTCAATTTCGGCGTCTGACTTTTCATTATTTTTACAAGAAAAACTTACGAAGGCCAAATCAAAACTGCCGTCCTCTTCACTGCCCTTGACTTTCCCGTCTTCAAACATCTCCTTTTATTCTTTTTCTCCTATCTCTCCTGCTACCACCGCCACATTGCTTAAGGAACCAGAAAATTCGAGGTGCCCCTCTGACTCTATCAACTTTAGGGCACCTTCTGACACTGTCATTCTTCTCGCTCCTTTACTCACTCACCTCATTAACTCTTGTTTCCTCCATGGTACTTTTCTGGCATCTAAGCACGCAATTGTCTCCCCTAGTCTTCGGGTAAGTCTTCGGGTGGCGGGGTAGGTTGTCTATTCTCCAAAGGTCTCTCCTTTTCGTCCCTTTCCAATCTGGTTTCTTTTCCCACATCATTCAAATTCCTAGCTCTCACCTTCTCGGTCGCTTCTTTTAACAAGTTTTGCATCCTTATCATTTACCGTCCCAATCACCCCGGCACTTCCGCGATGTTTTTTCAAGAGTTTCCTCCTCTCATTGAATCGGTCTCGTCTATTTTCTCCAGCCATTTTCTCATACTCGGCGACTTTAACTTCTGTCTTGACTCACCCTCGGCCAATCCTTACTGCTTGAATTTTATCACATTACTTACTTCCTATGGTCTCTCTTATTATTCTCTCTCTCCTACACATATATCTGGCCATACACTTGATCTAGTCCTGTTTCCCTCCCCATTTCTCTCGTCTGAACCTGTCCCTTCCGATGTCTTTGTATTTCCTCCTGATTCCTCTGTCTCTGACCATAGCCTACTTTTATCTACTATGCCGCTCACTTGTCCCCCTTCTCATACTCAGCCCAGCTATTGTAACTACAAATGTTTCAATTCCATTCAATTTAACTCACTATTATCATCCTGTCTCCCTATCGCTGCTCTGTATTATGTTCCTTCCCATGATACTTATCCCTATTTCTCTTCCGCACTCTACCATATAAATAATTGTATGTTTCCCATCATCAGTCGCTCATCTTTCTCTCGCTCTCCTCCTTGGTCATCTCCTCAGCTTCGTGTACTCAAATCGTTTCAACGACGTCTTGAGCGTATCTGGAGGCGTTCACGATCTTCTTCCGATTATCTTTTGTTTTGCTCCGCTCGCTCATCTTTCACTTCTGCTCTTTCTGCTGCTAAAAGAAGCTACTATAGCTCCAAGCTTTCGTCCCTTTCTTGTTCCTCCAAGTCATTGTGGCCCACTCTGAACTCTCTCTGCGGTCTTCACTCTCCTGCTTGTTCCTCTCCTCTAACGGCTCCCAAGTTCTCAACATTTTTCTCTGAAAAAGTAAAATTCACACAATCGAGTATTCCCACCAATTGTGCTGCTCTCACTCACACTTCCACTCATCACCGGCTTACGTCCTTCTCTCACGTTGATCTTCATGATATCCTTTCCCTCGTTTCTTCTTCCAAGCAATGCTTCTCACCAGCTGATCCCATCAACTTCCTTGCTTTCTCCAAATCCCTTCCTTCCCTGGTTCCTTATCTCCTGCATCGTATCAACTCCTCTTTTATTCACGGCCAGTTTCTTGTTGACAAACATGCAATTGTCCGCCCGATTCCGATTCGATTAAGAAATAGAACCCTGACCCTTCTATACTTAGTAACTATCGTCCTATATCTCTTCTGAGTTTTGCTTCTAAACTTCTCGAGTCCGATATCTCCTCACAATTTCCCCCTTCATCTGCCAGTTTTTTTATCCCTTCCAATCCTGGTTTCGCCCTTCTCATTCTACCGAATCAGTTCTTCTCTCTATCTCCAACGGCATCCTTTCGCACTTCTCGTACCGTCACTCTGTTCTTCTCGTTCTTCTCGATATGTCCTCCGCCTTCGACCTTGTTAATCACTCTATCCTAATTCACGACTTCTCTCATCTTGGTATCTCGTCTTCTGCTCTCTCTTTCCTTAAATCATACCTTTCGGGAAGGACCTACTCTGTCAACTTCAATTCCTCTGTATCTGATCCTATCCATCTTTCATCAGGTGTCCCTCAGGGATCTATTCTTGGTCCGATACTCTTTGACCTTTACATGTCCTCCCTCTGTCCTATCCTTCGTAAGTATTCTATCTCATTTCATATCTACGCTGATGACATTCAGTTATATATCCCTCTTCCTTTTCCTTCTCAGTCTTATCTCTCTGACATCCTATCCACCATCTCTTCTTGGGCGTCGTCCCGTCACCTTCTCCTCAACTCGTCCAAGTCTGAGTTTCTGGCTCTTCATCCTCCTCGTATTCTCCCTCCTCGCTTACCTCTTATCCTATTATCGTATTATCTTATTATCCTCTTATCCTATTATCCTCTTATCCTATTATCTTCTTATCCTCTTATCCTATTATCTTATTATCTTATTATCAGTTCGAAATCTTGGAGTTATTTTTGACTTATCTCTCTCTTCCTCCGACAACATCCTCTCTGTCGCCCGCACTTGCCGTATTATCTTGAGTTACCTCTATCCTATACACTCATATCTCGACAGACCTACCGCAATCAAACTTATTCACTCTCATGTATTCTCTAGACTCGGCTATTGTAATTTTTTGTACATCCATGCTCCTCGTCGTTCTCTTAAAATCCTACAACGTGTTATTAATCAATCTTGTCGTTTCGTCCTTCATCCTGTTCCTTGTCGTCACACTTCTCAATTTCTTTTTCAATTTCGCTGGATCCCTATTATTCCACGTATTCACTTTCGCCTGTGTTGACTGATATATAAGCTTCTCCACGATCCTCATCAGTCATCCTATCTCCGCCTTCTCCTCACTCCTAGCCTCACTCCTTCCCGAATTCCTCTTCCCCTTGTCTGCCCTCGTGCTGTAAATGAATATCCTTGGTCCTCCAAATCATTCTTTTTTCCGCCCCTCGCCTTTACAACTCCATCCCAGCTCACATTACTTCTTCTCTTTCCTACAATTCTTTCCGCTCTAAGCTCTCCAAACACCTTTTTGACCTCTCTTTTGACCCAGTCTCCCAAACTCTCACACCTTTTGCATCACTATAACCTGTTACTTTAGCCTGTTCTTACTCGCATTCCTTCTCTCATTTGCATGCTTAATTTATCTACTCTATGACTATATTCTACCGAGTTGTGTTTGTTGTGTTGTGTTGTCATTACGAGTATGTTTCAGTCGTGTTCTCTTGTCCGTCATGTCCGTCTGTTTTGTATGTTTTGCCCATAGTTTGTCTCTATATTTATTGTCTTTTATTGCATATGTGTAGTTTAGTTCTTTTGCATCTGTCCTGTTAGTTGCATTCCGTGTTCCCAACTGTTTATAATCGTGTCGCGCCCGAGCCCTTCGGTGCGCTATAACAAATACATGTTGATGTTGATGTTGATTTACAAGTCAATAATAAAAAACTGAAAATCAATTTTACAATTGAGAAAATCAATTTTACAATTGAGAAAATCAATTTTACAATTGAGAAAACCAATTTTAAAATTGAGAAAATCAATTTTACAATTGAGAAAATCAACTTTACAATTGAGAAAATCAATTTTACAATTGAGAAAATCAATTTTACAATTGAGAAAATCAATTTTACAATTGAGAAAATCAATTTTACAAAAGTGAAAACCAATACTTTAATTGAGAAAATCAATTTTACAAAAGTGAAAATAAATTTTATAATTGAGAAAATCAATTTAAAAAAGATTAAATCAATTTAAAAAAGATTAAATCAATTTAAAAAAGATTAAATCAATTTAAAAAAGATTAAATCAATTTTACAAAGCATTAAATCGTTGAAAATAGTTGTAACCTATGTCAAATTTGAACAAAAATATATTTACAATCATTCTGAGAAATTTTCAGAAAAGATCCGTTATGAATGTTTTTCACATCTGTGATATTAATATATGAAGGTAGTTGAGAAAAATGGTGTATTCAACACACGGGCGTATTTTAAATGACTTTGTGAGGTTCGTGGTATATTGGCGCTTCAAGACTATATCTCATATATTTCTATGAGTATCATTATTAGAGTTAATGTCAATTTGAATATGCTTCGATCTATTTTGCTCGACAAAAATACACAACAAAGTTTTACTTACAACGACAGGTTCTGTATTGGACCTTGTGTCTGATAACTTATTATTCATCATACAACACAAAACATAAGGCTATATTGTCAGTAAACGACGCATGACAAATACAATAAACAACACATGTGGAATCAACTGATCAAAAAATTAAATGGCATCTAGGTCCACTTATCTAGCAGTCGCAGGATAATACACTTTTACTCTGGAGCAGAATGACATGATCATTTGTGGAGTGATCGCCTCCATTGCTATCAGAGCCGATTCCTCCAAATTCCTCAACCTAATCTCGACTAGGGTCAGCTCGCCTTGTCCGCGTCTTGCAGGCGCTAATTGTGGCACCACGCTACGTAGATGCTCTTTCACTGATGCCTTGTGTTCACACACACACACACATTGACTTGAAATCCCTCAATCAAGTGCTGTTTTAGCTCTCTCGGCGTGATGGAAGGAATATTTTGTATATTCGCAATAAGAATTTCTACTATTTCAGTATTCTTGCGAGTTGTTGAACCTCCTTTTGATTTCGGCTCAATCTGGTGATTTTGTAGCCATTTGTTTGCCGTAGTCAACTTGACTCCTAAGGACAGAGTTACATCTCGCCAATTTCTCCCATCTTTGTGCGCATTAACGAGGATCCAGCACGAGCTCAGTCAGCTGCACTCACTTAGTTGTGTGACATTTTGCTAGTAATTCAAATAACAACACGGCTTGATAACAACGATCAATTATTAATACTGATTGGTATTGTTCAATTAAACTGCCAACGATCACCAGAATTACAATCAGCTTTAAGTTCAACGAGAAGCAGAAATTCCTAGGATATTGAATAATATATTAACAATTCAATTGAATACATATGAAAAATACAAACAATTATTAATTAGGGTTTGAAAATTCATATTTCGCAGACTGAAATTTCACTTTTGTAAAATTGATTTTCAATTTTGTAAAATTGACTTGTAAATGGTATAACTATGGGTGAGCGCACATATATTGCATAAGGGTACTCTTTGCAGGCAAAAAACCAAATGCTATTCCGTTTTCGCTCAAATTATACTTCATTTCAATTATACATGGATAAAAACTTGCAGATAAAACACTGATAATGAAGGCACGTTGGAAAAATAGAGTAAGCATCGGAATAAACATCGACAAATAATGGATATTGATCGGTAGCTAAAGTGGGAAAAATCAGATTGACACGAAACTTTTTGCGCTTGATTTAATTTAAATAATTTGATGGAAAATTTTGCTTAATTTCAATGGCTTATATTTCATTCGCGTAAATTTGCAGATATGTGGGCGTGCTAATCTATGACTATCTGGTGATTCATATATGATCAACATTCACTGTTGTTAAAATAATCGCAACGCAAATGCTAAAAATGAAGTTGCATATGATTATGGATATTCAATATTGCTGGATTAAATTACCGGCAGTGTGAATGTACATCTGTGAACGTGTATATATCATCTGTATGCACGTTCACGCAAATATATACAAACACACCCAAGATAGTTGAATAGACTGATGTGCATCAGTCAGTGTTTGCACTAAAATTGGTGATTAGGTCGAAGAGCTGCACTCTTGCAATGTACTTCTTTCTGTTGCATTCATTTATATTGCTGTATCTCCAGGCTACACCATTACAATGCGACGTCACAGGTGGGTATAATACTGAGTCAAACGGTGAATGGAACATTTGGGACACAATAATTTGTTCACGTGTGGTAATACTTATAGCAAAATTTATCTGATCCTATGTCTTATGAAATTAAATCAATGATATGAAATCAATATTCACATTTCATTTTCTCAAATTCTGAAAGTGTTGGTTAAATTCATTGTAGCTGCATAATTTCCAGGGGTGTAGATTTGTGTCTGTGTGATTTGTGTCTAGGCTCGGGGGGATAATATCTATCATGCATTAGTGTCCAAAGTTGACTCAGTTGGCCAATTAGATGAGACCCTCAACTATATTCGGCCTATTCAATTACAACACATGCTTTGATGAAAAGTATATTGCGTAAATTTCAATTTTTACGGGTTTATAATTTTTACATGTTTTGTGAATTTTTATCTTTCCCATGCAGATATTGATGGTAATATACCCAACGAACTGATCTCGGCGACATTATCTTGGGTATAATGCATATTCATATCCCCAGTCAATTTGTCGGGGGTATATATACACCACACCTCATAGGATCTACGCCCATGATAATTGCAGCTAAATTATCTATTATAACGTTTATAGATACAATTATACATAAAACTGTCAACAGAAAGTGCATTTTGAAAAACTAGTGATTCAATACAAAAGATGTCTTAACCAGTATTTAATCATTCAAATGGTTAAAGACTGAAGGTAACGTTTATAGCCCTGTGACATCTGCTACACGGGAAGAAGTCGAAGCTTATGAACACACACAGGTGTGTCCCGTGCAGCTCGCTGCCACCGCATAATCGATCATCTCCACATTATGGCGCCACAAGGACGGAAGACGTATTAGAGAGGGCCACCTCCCCAGAACGCATGACACAACACATGATTGATATCTGGTACCATTTACTGCTGGGTGGACAGGGGGCTGTTGGATTGAATAATTCGCCCAATAAAATGCTCCTCCGTCAGGATTCCAACAGCAGGCCTCCCTCTTGTGAGACGAGAGTGCTACCACTACACCACGGGGTCAAACCTTAAATTAGCTTGATAAAAACCACATTTTTAACTTTCATAATGGACAGTGGTTGTTCTATCTGTGGTTGTTCTCAGGACTCTTTCAAAAAGAATGTGATGAAATTATGACAATTAATCAAGACAAAAATAAACGTTGGACACATGGGACAACCTGCTTCCTGTATATGAGAACACTGCGCAACTATTCGGAGTCGGTTTTCGAGTGCAACAGGATGCTGATGAATCTTCATCGAATACCTGCCAACTCGACTGATATCCTAAAAACACTTCGGTATTGTGCAATTCACTAATAACACTGGTCAACACAATATTTATGGCAAAAGCTTTTAAAACAAATTTTGACTAAATGTGGTTTATTGATTACGAAAATGAACTCATATTTTTTCTACTGCATTATAATTTTTGGCTATATCAGTATCTATTTTATGGAAATTTATCATCATATCAAAGGGGTCATGATCAAAGAAAATTATTTTGATATTATGCTTTGCGTATCCATAGTGTATACAAGACAGACTGGATCAGCTAAATTATTTGCTCCAAGTTCGTCCATGTCGGGGTCACCAGTTGAAATTGTGGTGGTATCAGGAGCACAATGTTAACACCACAACATTCAGTGAGCAAGTGGTTTATTGCGTTAAAACAGCACAAGTCAACTACTAGGTGGGCGTGGTCCCTTCCTAGTACAATCAACCAAGTGGGCTTCAGTAGTAAGCTGTACTTACATTGACAATGACCAAAAATACAAATATACATAGGAATTACTTAGTTATTTGTAAATAACAAATTAATATAATGTATAATTTAAACGAAATTAAACCTAATCCAACGAGTGTACAAATTCCCACATGGCAACATATGAAACAGTAGCGCTACAAAAATATCTTGGAAATCTGCGAAGAATTAAATTGAATTCATCCTTAACGTTTATTTGTATAGCGCACTTTAAAACACACGCGCGAAAACACAAATATTGGTGCAAAAAATAAAAAAGAAATAGATTAGGGAAAACAAACATGCGGACAAAATACACCCACAGGCACACACACACACACTCACACATACACACACAACACATACTCATGCATATACAACGTAAAATTGAAGCATGGCAGTAAGAAGAAAGCAGAAAGAGCAAAAAAACTTCTAGTAAGTATATCAAGCGAAACGGGTACGGTATGACGGCTCAGAGCTAAGTCTAAGGAGTAAGATATTGAGTGTCATGATAAAAATGTTTATCAAAGAGATGATTGCACAGAGAAGAGGAAAACGATGAGTAGGATGTGGAGGAGATAACATGGGAGGGAAGAGAGTTGTACAAACGTGGAGCATAGAAAGGGATGAATTTACTAGACCAGGTAGATTCATTGAGAGCTTGTGGACAGGATAAATGAAGTAGATGACGGGAAATATAGTTATCAGAGAGTGTGAGAAGCTGCAATAGGTACGTAGGCTGCGTGGGGGTCATGTAAAAGTTTATAAACAAGACCATAAATTTTAAAGTGGGATGATCGGGAGCCATCGAAGTTTGTAGAGATAGGGTGAGGTATGACGAAACTGTGAAGGAGAATACACGAAACGACAAGATTCATTAATGACATGTTGCAGGATTTTCAGAGAGAACCGAGGTACATGAAAATATAAATAATTGCAGTAGTTGATTCTTGAAAAGATGAAACAATGAATCAGCTTAATATCTGAGGCACGGTCGAGAAAAAGGCAGATAGGATATAGCGAACGTAGAAAAAGATGACAAGTGCCAGCAACAGAGAAAATATTTGCAGTAAAAGAAAGTGACGAATCTTGAATGATTCCGAGATCACAAACACTTTTAGATAGAGGCAGCGGAAGCAGCGGAGGTGGTAAGAGGGAGGAAATAAAATGAAGAATTCTGATTTGAAAGTGTTAAGAAGGAAACTGCGAGAAGCACACCAGGACGAAATATCACAGATAATGTCTGATAAGAACGAATCATGAGTGACATTGGAAATCGGAGATTGGATGTGCTCTTATCGCCGGAAGAGGTCCGAGGAGGTGGCGCTCTGTCGTCTGCGTGTGGGTCACACGTACGATACGCATCGCCATATTTTACTCGGACAACCTGAACCCACGTGCAGCGCATGTAATGCACGTCTCTGTACAACACATCCTGTTGGAATGTCCATCATTCTCAGAGGTGCGTCGACGTTGTCTTGGATCCGTTCAAACTATTGACGAGGTTTTTGGAGAGGAGCGATCGGCGGTCGTTGAGGGCCCCCTTTTTATTTTTTCGGTTTTTGCCTTTTAGAATTATTCATTGAATTGCATGTATTGACATTCACATTAATTTCTTTCACCATCACCCTTATTTATTTCATTATTCCATCCTTCATATCCACTATCTAAGGTACGTTAGCTTTCAATAGACGGGGGGTGCCGTATGGTCCCAGAGGCCGGTGCACCCCAAAACACAAATAAACAAACAAACAAACATCCATCAAATCAGGACGGTAAACGCGCATTTTTCCTAGAATGAGTCGTCATCAACCTATCAACTTTAAGTCATCCTCGGAAACAAAAATAGACATACGAAAGTTAGCACCATCTTGAAAGGAGCTCGGATTTGACAACGGCGTATCAAGCACTTCTATTCGATGTAAATACTGAAGAGGTCTCACAACTTTACCCTTGCTTGGCCGCAACCCGGCAGAACTCGCCTTGCCGTCTTCACCCTCATGGAGAGCAATGATAACTCCCATAGGCCACAATGTTCTGGAACGATTGTTATGGCCGACTAGCTCCACCGAACCCACTTCAAGCTGACTTGGATCGCCCGGTCGCGATGACGGAACGGGTAGTGATCTGAGGTACTCGTTGCGCCAAAAGAACCACAACCGTTTTATATATACAATCATCTGTCAATCACGATCAACCAAAGACGTGTGCAAAACACCGAACTATCCCACCTTGTCTGAACAGTTAAAAATCGACGACCTTCCGGTGAGGAAGTGGGCAGGAGTCAACGGCTGCAGATCTGTGTTGTTGTCACCGACAAAGACCAAAAAGCGCGAATTGACAACTACATTAATCTCAAGAAGAAAAGTCTGCAGAGCCTTTCGAGACAAGGATGAATCACCCAGGCAACGCTTCAAGAGCGTTTTAATCGTTCTCACTTGGCGCGCACAGCTCCCCACCAAGGGGCACTGGGCACAATCAAATTTAAACCCAGTGGAAGAAAAATGTATCTCAAGCAGCACGCTGAAATGTGCGAGCGTTGTCAGACTGCATCTGACACGGCAAGCCGCGTCTGACCACAAAACGAACGCTAACAGAAATTAATTCACTGACAACATACCAACAAGCTCCATTTAACCTCTCGGCACAGGTAAACAGACATATATGTAATGCTAGTGATATATATATATATATATATATATATATAAAAGAGATCCTCTGTGTGTCTGTGTGTGTGTGTGTCTGTCTGTCTGTCCCACCCTTCTTGGTCCATCAGCTGCTACTCGGCTATCACTTGGCGTACCCGCTAAAAATTTATACCATCATGTAGGAAATTTTCTTTTCTACACTGCAGGTTAAATTTTTGATTTTAAAAACAGAACCAAAAAAAGTTATAGTGGTAAAAAGACAAAATGAACCCTGAAAAATGCGAGAATTTTGGTCAATATTCTGAAGACTACTCTTCCTAAATCAACAATGGTACAACTATACAAATTATACCACTGTGTAGAAAATTATCTGTTCTACTCAACGAATTATAATTGATACCCAGAAATTGAATATAAAACATGTAAAATGGGAAAAAATTCAATCTACATTCAAAATTATATTTAAACTCCACTCGTCAAATTTTCTATATTCTTTTCTCTATTTCTCAAAAAATAATTATCACACATCTAAATAAACAATACCATTATGCTGGGAGTTTTGCGTTCTACAACACGGTATAATTTTTAATTTTCCAAAGTGTATTAAAAAAAAGTTACGGCGGTGTGAAGTGTAAATGACAAAAAAGCAAAAAGGCAAAATTAGCACAAAAAACGTGAATATTTTGGTCAATATTCCGCTATCTATTCCTCATAAACCAGCAATGGTACAGCTATAAAAAGTATACTATTGTGTAAATAATTTTGTGTTCTACAAGATAGGTTATAATTCATACCCAAAACTTGCACCCAAAAAATGTGTAAAATTGGTAAGTCTCTAATCCACGTCCAAAATTACACTTGAACACCGGGCGACTAAAATTATTCATTTTTCTACTATTTCTCAGTAACTGTTTGTCACACATCAAAATAAACTATACCATCGTACTAGAAATTATGTTTTCTACAATACTGTATAATTTTTAATTCTCCAAAGTGTATCTAAAGGAAGTTACGGCGGTGTAAAGTCAAAAGGACATATTGCCAATTGGACAGCTATTATGCGCACTTGCGATTACTCAGGAATATACTGATAAAATTTCACTGAAGCCCAATTACAATTAAGAATGCATCATATTAACTCCAAGCATTAATAGTGTGGTTTTATTTAGTATAGTTTAATTAATGCTACACTATACTAAATAGAAAGGCTTTATTGTCCTCAATATTTACACATGAATTGTTCAGCACGACGGGCGGGTTAAATTTTAAGGGTAAATTTTAGGTCAATTAGGTTAAATTTTTTGCTTTTTAATTGTTATACAGTTTATTCTATGGATTGAATTTTATTTTATGAATTGTTGAGTACGACGGGCGGGTTTCAATATGAGGCGGGTTAAAGGAAAATATGTTGCCAAAATATAAATAAAAATAATTAAATTTAGACTTTTCAATTGAGTAAGATTTTAATGAGTATATCTGTTTTCTTTTTTAATTTGCAATATGTGTATGAAATAAATATGAATTTCATATTATGAATTGCTCCGCACAACTGGCGGGTTTCAATGCTAGACGGTGATGTTAAGTTATAAAAATATTTTGGAAACATGATGAAAAAGTGTAGTCATTTTTCATTGTTTCGTGTCTGAGTTCTGAATTATTCAGCACGACGGGCATGTATAAATATGAGGCGATTTCGGCAAACTATTTCGTGAAAATAAATATGTAAATATAGAAATTTAGACTTTTTTATGGGTTTACTCCACTCTTTTTTAATTCATATTCCTTTTCTCTTATGAATTGAATACAAATTTAATAGTATGAACTGTTTCGCACGACGGGCGGGTTTACATGCTAGAATTTTCATTGTTTTTTACGTGTTTGTGTTCTGAATTATTCCGCACGACGGGTAGATTCATATATGTATTCATATATGAATTTCCAGGTTGAACTTTTTGCTTTTTGCTTTATATATATATATATATATATATATATATATATATATATATAAGGAATTATCTCTCTGTGTGTGTGTAAATATGCTTAAATATGAGGTGACATAATTGTGCGGGCTCACTGGTATAAATCAGGGGCTTCAAACGTAAACTAAGCGATGGGTCATGCTTATGAAATAAAAATGTCCCGCGGGCAGTAACTAAAGACAATAAAACGTGCAATTTCACCGTGTAAAACGAGTTTATATACTAAACTAACTGATTTAACTCCAAGGTCCAGAACGGATCGTATTCGAGCTCTGAATTATTCCGTACGACGGGCGGGTTTCAATATGAGGCGGGTTGAGGGATCATATTTTGTCAAAATAAACAAAAAATGAAATTTAAAATTTTCATTTGAAAAATAATTTTAATTTTTCGTTATTAATATAATATGAATTTTATTTCATGAATTGCTTGCACAACGGGCGGGTTTTAATGTTAGTATATATATATATATATATATATATATATATATATATATATATCACTCATTCAGACTAGATGAAAGTGGATTGCCGATTTGCAGTTTTCAATCTTCTTCGTTCTATCGATCGCCCGTGTGAGTTTTTATTTATCATCGTTAAGCTTGTGCAGTAATTCACCGATGGGCAACGTTTTGGAGCAGCCGGTCACCATCCTCAGACAATGTGGTTAAATAAATGCCGTTTGTTTGTTGTCGATTGTGTGTTTATATATGACGTCGCTTGAATGTGCTATGTCCGCTCCTCGTGTATGTATTTGACTCGGTATTCTTCTGATCTGCTGAAAAATCTTAAATGCTCTCCCTTCGTGAAAAAGAGGGAGCAATGACGCCAAATCCTCAATCTTCTTCAATTTGACCGCGTATCGGAGCTTCTCGATCCACACTGACAAATCTGTAGAGCCATCAAATGGACTAAATATCTCCGATAGTCTAACTGGCTCCATACCTACGAAATTGCTTGTAGCGAGCACACACAAGTGTCAACGTGAACTGGCCTTTATTCTAACTGCACACACAAGCATTCATACCACACACATGAATGCATACACATCCATAGAACAATAGCGTTGTTCAGCCTAACTCACTCGTTAACGCACACACGCTCACTTGTACATACACACATATGCATATTAATGTTGGTGTATCCTGGATGAATATTCCCATTCAGACAGACAAGACTTAACTAGATTGCCACTTTGCACTTTTCAATCTGCGTCGTCTCGATCGCTTGTGCGAGTTTTTGATGATGGCTGTTGAGCTTGTGCAGTAATTCACCGATGTGTAACGATGTGTTTCGGATCAGCCGGTCTCTATCCTTAGATAATGTGGTCAACTAACTGCCCTTTGTTTGTGGTCGATTGCGTGTTTACATAGGACGTCGCTTGAATGTGCTATTTTCACTCCTCGTGTATGCGCGCGGTGTGCGAAATTCGCACCTATGGTCTATGACACCTATGGCCCACGCCACCCCGCGCGGTCGTCTTTAGCACCTCGCGCATGGACGCGTCCTGCTCACTGCTTGATGAGGGTCTTTGGGTAGGGAGACAGTGTGCAACAGTCGCAATTTTAACTCGCTGGATTCCTTCTTTGCGGAGTTGAACAAGTTGGCATTATGTATCGCAAAAAAGTGACCTTACTCCTTCTGATGAGAAATGGGTGGCCTATCAGTTTTTGCACGGACTTCCACCAGAGATGCAGCATACTGTGAGGGCTACCAGTGGCGTGGAGCTCAAGTTGGAACAGCTTCTCGTCTGTTGCAAACAAATTGAAGCTGGAATCGCTCGCTCGCTCTGGAATCCAATCCGCCGACCACGTTACTAATGCTTTTGTATACGGAGTATCTACTAAATGTATATGCGTGCACAAGAATCAGGTGAGCTCTGACAGAAAAAAATATATGTCGAGACGCAGGCTAATATGCTTCAACTGTTGTTGTCACTAAAGTTTGTCACTTCGCTCGTCAATACAAAAATAACGTAAACATGTCTGTTCGGTAAACGGCCAAGGGGTATGCATAGGTGTCGATTTCCTCTCGTCGTCTATCTCAGACGTATGTGCACTTGACTACATAGAGCTGAATAAGCTTATAGAGCCAATCACTGCTAACTCAGACGTATGTGCAGATAAATTGAAACAATTAAGGAGACGCGGCTGCAACATTGATAGATCTGCTAAAACATATCTGCAGATAGCAGTACGACCTGATTTGTGGACGTATCAAACAGTAAAATTTCGTGGTCGTCAATATTGCATTACTCGTCTGGGTTTGGTTTGGTTATTTGCGTTTATGGGGTGCACTGGCTTCTAGGACCATACGGCACCCCCAGTCTACTTGAAGCTAACACACCTTTGTAATAATGTCTATGAAGAATGGAACAATGAAATATATAAGGGTGATTGTGAAAGAAATGGATGTGAAAGTATAGTGACGCAACGAGAGGCAACACTAACAACTAGATATATTATACTCACAATTATACTATTCGTGGACTCCGTGGTGCAGTTGTTAGCACACCCGCCTCACAAGCGGGAGGTCCGTGGTTCGAAACCCGGCGGAGCAGAATTTCATTGGGCGAATTCTACAATCCCACAGCCGCTGTCAACCCAGCAGTAAATGGTACCAGATATCAGTCATGAGTTGTGCCATGCATTCTGTGGAGGTGGCCCTCTCTAATACGTCTTCCGTCCTTGTGGCGCCATAGCGTGGAGAGGGTCGGTTCTGCGGTGGCAGCGAGCTGCACGGGGCACGCCTGTGTGTTCATAAGCTTTGGTTTCTTCCCGTGTAGCAGCTGCCACTTAGGCATTTAACCTTTATTTAACCTTTAACAAACTTACACAAGATAACCGACCAAAACCAAGAATGACTACGCCCAAACCACAACACAACACTGTTGTTGTTGTTGTTGTTGTTGTTGTTGTTGTTGTTGTTGTTGTTGTTGTTGTTGTTGTGATTTCAGCACACAGCCAGGCTAGGCTCAAGTGCAGCTCAGATGTGATTCACTTTGACAATGTGTCTTGATTCTTCAGTGTAGTGAAGATTGGTCGTATATACTGATCATCAGTTGGCAGGCGTCAGACATATGATGTAAACATTTGGTGAATTTCCTGAATGTAATACAGATTTCGTGAATGTAATGCAAAAGTATACAGATGTGAGGTTGCGTCATTAATATGAGATCAACTAGTGAGGTGTCCTGGAGGTACTTGAACAGGCGTGGGAAACAATTAGCATCGTAAAGGAGTTTATCAGGTGTTAGGGAAGATAGTGACGGAGTAAGGCCAGTAAAGTTGACTGCACGATGTGTGCGATATTTTGTGCAATGCAGTAGGTGTTCTATGGTGATTCTTTGGTTGCACGAAGTGAAAACTGCCGGTTCTGTTTTGTGTATAAGTTGGCCGTGTGTTATGTATGTGTGCCCTATTCTCAGTCTATGTAGGATTACTTGGAAGCGACGGTGTGTAGATGTATGAGTTAGGCCTGAGCTGTTCAAATAACGGAATTGGTATGAGTTTGGAGCTACCAGTGAGGAAGTCAATCTTTTTCTATATTGGTTAATATGTGAATGTATAGTGGAATTCAGATCTGAGGCAGACAAATGAGGATTGGTGATATTGGCGACGCTCAGTGCTCGTTTGGCAGCTGAGTCAGCAAGGTCATTTCCAGCTATTCTACAATGACTGGGAACCCATACAATAATTATAGACCCCGAGTTAGTTTGAAGCTTCTGCAACATAGTATTTGTTTTATGAGCGAGAACATTGCGTGGCGCAGTCAGTGATTCAATTGCAGACTGAGAGTCGGTCACAATAACGGCTTGGTGCACTCCGTATTCTTCGATGGCTTGAAGCGCTCTATAGATAGCAAATTTTTCAGCTATATAGATGGACGAGTGCTCAGATAACCGAAAGAGTTGTTCGATGGAGAGAGATGGTGATATTATGGCACAGCCAGCCTTGCTTTGTTGGACAGAGCCATCCGTGTAGAAGAAAACATATTCCATGTGATGGGATTTGAATTCATAGAAGTTTTGTTGGATGGAGAATAAACACTGTGCTTGTCGGTGTTGTGTGATATAGACAATGGTTTGTGAGATGTCTAATGTAGAAGTGTTTGTCTGAAGCACTGTGGGAGACGGAGGCGTTAATTGAATGAGTCGACAAGCAGCTCTGTATGACATGTTGAGACTGTGGCCGCATAGTCTTAGTATAAATATCTTTAGTATCTATCGATATCTATCTATCTATTAATATCTATCGCATAGTATTGATATCTTTTTGTGGTAGATCTTGCACTGAGACGAGAGATGAAAGTAGATGATGGCATGGATGACAAGTGTCCTCCATTACTTTTAGTGTGTATGTAAGGATCTGTTGTTGTCTACGTAGATTCAGAGGCCAGATTTTTAGAGTGTGGTGCAGTTTGTCGATTGGAGAGGAACGAAGAGCCCCTGCTGATATTCTTAGGCAAGTATTTTTAATGGTATTCAAACACGTAAGCCTATGTGGTTGGAGATATGAGAAAGTAGTTGCGCCGAATTCAAGAATTGGTCTCATGAGGCTGTTGTAAATATGGATAAGAGTGGTGGTGTCAGCACCGTATGCTGGGTGAGAAAGACATTTTAGGAGGCTGATCCTCCTGATTGATTTGGTCTTAGCGTGTTGCAGGTACATCTGGAAGAAGAGTTGTGGATCAAGAGACATGCCAAGATATGTTGTGTACTTATTGAAAGATATGCTGTTGTTGTTTATACAGAGGGATATGTTTGTATGTTGTCTTGATCTATTTTTTTGAAAAAGAGTGGCAGACGTTTTTGATGATGATATGTTCAGCCCGAAATCTGTTGAATGCTTGCTGAATACACTATTCAAAGCTGTTTGCATGTCTTGAGCGAGTGTATGTGTATCTGTGCCGGTAGCCCACAGTACAATGTCATCAGCATAAAGTGAACAGCTAATCGAGCGGGGAAGTATTTTAGTAATTTGGTCCACAGCTACGTTGAAAAGGGCTGGAGGGAGTACCCCGCCTTGAACAACACCATTTTCTTGTGTGAAACATCGGGACATAATCGTTGTACCTATTTGGAATGTTCTATTTATAAGGTAGCCTTGCATGAAATGAAATAAGTGCCCTTTGAGTCCATTAGATAGTAGTATTGAAAGTTGTGCGGTTTTCGAAACTTGATTAAAAGCTGAAGTGAGTTCTAGAAATGCTGCAAGTGTGTGTTGCTCTCTTGCGAAACCGATTCGAATGCTAGACACTAAGACATTGATGTTGTCCATAGTGCTCCGACGTTTTGTGAAAGCCGTTTGTTGTGACGATATTAGTTGATGGTGTTGTATAAATTGTAGAAAACGGGGTTAGATTAGGCGTTCATATAATTTGCATAAACAGGAGGTCAGTTGTATTGGGCGATAAGAAGAAGATTCAGTAGGTGGTTTCCCTGGTTTAAGAATAGGAATGATAATAGAATGTTGTCATGATGGTGGAAAATAGTTTTTCTGCCAGATAAGATTTAGGCCTTTCAGAATACTGAGGCGGCTTTGGAAAGACATGTGAAGAAAAAACGGGTTGTGAAGTGAATCGTGACCGGGTGCCGAATATTTGAGAAGTTGAATACAGCGATTGAATTCATCTATTGTGAATGGCCTGTTGTTTCCAGCTGAACTGGTGCTGCTCAGGCTAGGTTGAGAAGGAATATGTGAATTTTGAGCAGAAGATTTGGAGAGACCAGAGATGTAGCTTCCTAGTATGCTGTGTACAATGTGTTGATTAGTTATGATGATATTTCCTATGCGTGAAGTCGGCGGAGACGCAGGTGGGGTTCTTACATTTTTGAGAGAACGCTCCAAATTCCACACTTTGGTCAATGGCGTTTGATGCGTTAGTGAACTGGTGAGTGAGCGCCAGCTTTGTCTTTTCGCTAGGCGTATTGTTCTTCTAGCAGATGCTTTAGCCTGCTTGTATTTTATGAAGATGTTGAGGAGTGCGGAAAATTCGGAAGGTTCGAAGAGCACGCTTTTGTATATTGATGGCTTGTTTACAGTCATCATTCCACCATGGACAGCTGCGTCGTGGTCGATTTCTTTGAGTTGAAGGAACTGATTACTGAGCAGATGATATGATATTCTTAGTGATGTCTGGTATGATGCATGTATGATCATTGGTAAGTTGAGATTGTGCAAGTAATTGATTGAAAGTGTGCCAGTTGGCATGTTTGATGTTCCACCTTGATTGTACTGTGTGTGTGTGTTTGAAGATGGTAGAGTTATATGTATCAGACAGTGATTGCTACCATGGAAAGATTCACTACAGTTCCACGATAGGCGCGGTGCGAGAGATGGAGAACATAGCGTGAGGTCAATGTGGATAGTGTGAGCATTTTGCTCGCATATGTGAGTGGGCGAGCCATCGTTCAAAACATGCAGAGTATGATGTTGTAATAATGCTTCCAAGGCCCTTCCCCTGTGGTCTGCAGTGGGAGATCCCCAAAGAGGATGATTTGCATTGAAGTCTCCAGTAAGGATAATGGGTGAGGAAGATTGTGTAACTAGGTGGTCTAAGTTGTTTACTTGTAGCTGTTGGTTTGGAGGAAGATATATGCTGCAGATGGTAATTGTAAGACTCGAAATAGTGACCTGGCATGCGACTGCTTGTAGGGTCGTTGAGATATTGAGATGATGTTGAGGAGTATTCTTGTGTACGAGGATACTGCAGCCTCCTTTGCGAATGGAGGCATTGGCAAAATAGTGGTAGGCTTGATATTGTTGTGATAGAAAAGATTGGTGATCAGATGGCAGAAGGTGTGTTTCTTGAAAACAGACTATTCGAGGACATTGCGTAGTGATAATTTGACATAACTCTGGCCATTTGTGCAATAGCTTGCGACAATTCCATTGTAAAATTAAATTTGACATTGGATCGCTGATGTTTCAGGAGAGATGGAATTGAAAGAGTGTATCATGTGTCGATTTAGTAGTGACTAAATTGAGACTAAAACACAACACTAACCTCGTCAATAGCGAGAAGAAATAGGACCACTGCGGCGCAAACGTTCTTACAAGAACAATAACAATTATATAACAATGAACACTACATATCCCCTGCCTTAATATTCCAGCACGAAATCTTTAAATCTTGCAGGGAGACGCCGACGCCGTCCTCTGGTCGGCTGTTCATGTTTTTTGGCCCGTCCAGGCGCGTCTGCTCTGCTCGCCGTTTTCCGTTTCACCAGTCTGCGATGTTTGAGAATCGGTAGAGACATCGACTTCTTTGCCTACCGCGTCAGGTGGTTTGCAACTGGTTCTTATGTCGTCACCCGTCAACGTCGGTGGCCACAAGTACTCTTCGTCTGGTACATGGCCGCTGCTCCTGGTCAAATGAGCAGGGCTTCTCACGGACCCATCCTCCAGCTGAAAAAATGATCCTCGACACGATACTATCTTTCGAGGCGAACTGAACCGCTTGTTGAGCTTGCCGGTAGCGCCCGGTGTCTGTACGTGTACCTTATCGCTAGGCTGCAGCGTTGACGGCCTTACGGCTCGGCGGCGGTTATAGTTGCGCTTGTTACGCGCTTGCTGTTTCTCCACTCGACCTCGGACACTGTGCAGAGTCGGTTTCGGCGCAGCAGGTAGCAGCAGGCGCATGGAAGGCCCGTGCAGCAGGACCGATGGTGAGACACCAGTCGTGCAGTGTAGTGTAGAGCGATACACCGCTAATATACGTTGGATCCGCGCGGCCAGTAGGAAGCTGCTCTAAGATGTTTGATTTTCCGGCGGTTCAGATATTCTGGGAATTCCGCCCCGACGAATTGAGGCCCGTTGTCTGAGACAAGCTGCTCAGGGAATACCTCTCGGGCGAATACACCGTCGAGAAAAGACATGATGCTGGTAGTTGTCACACTGGCCATCAACCCCACTTCTGCCCATTTAGAATGATAGTCCAATAGGGTTACCGCGAAACGACATTATTCTGGCGCCCCTGTGATAGGTCCCACAACGTTAACAGCCACCTTTTGCCACGTTTTTGCCGGAAACTCCACCGGAGTGAGAGGTAATGGTCTGTTGTGAGTGCTTAGCACTTTGTCGCTGGAGTGGCAATCCACACAGGATGCCCCGAGGTCATGGACTTCTTTATCCATTCGCGGCCACCAGGCCAGACTGCGCAACATCTGCTTTGTGCGCACTACTCCATCGTGCGCTGAATGAGCTTGCTCAATGGGTAGAAGTGGTGTTGATGGCCAGTGCGACGACTACCAACATCATGTCTTTTTTTATTTGCAGACTGCACCCCAATGTCCTTGTTGTTCACACGCGTTGCAATTCGAGTTCCTCGAAGGGCAGAACTCGTGCCGAGGAAGTCTGTGATGTCGTCCGCAGTGTGAACACGGGTGTCTGCTGTTCGCTGTCTTGGTCGATATCGTACCAGCTTTGCCGGTGGTCACAGCAGCTGTGGTCAATTCGGCTGAAGTTTGCTGAGGTGAAGACATCATGTCCGACTGTTGTCGCGACTTCTCAATAGCCTCCGCGGTATCCAACAGACTATCCAACGTCAGTGTGCGTCTTGTAGAAGCCTCTCTCTGAATCGTGAGTAGATCGTGTTCTCTACGACCTGATCACGGATCATCACATCTGCGAGATTTCCGTACTTGAAATTCGAGACAAAGTTCTCAATATTGACACATTTTCGGCGGTGGATTTGGTCTGCTGTTGTAGAGCAAATGAAAATATAGATTACGATATTATATACGGTACACATGAAAAATGTGTACCGTTCGGATATTACATTTACCTTTGGAGAATAATACCCCCGTTGAGCCCGCAGCGTCTCCTGGTACCGGTTCTCGCCTTCCTGCTTTGTCGCGGCCGGAAGGAACGATAAGCTCGTTGAGCCTCAGCCCCCACACAGTGGAGGAGAATGGCCCGGCGACGGTCGACAGTAAACGACTTGAAAGCGACCGTTAATCGCCACTATGTAATTAGTAAATGCGAATTCCCTGCAGTTGTGCAGTCATTCTTGGATCAGGTTTTGGTCGGTTATCTTGTGCAAGTTTGTGGGTATAATATATCTAGTTGTTCGTGTTGCCTCTCGCTGCGTCACTACAAATTGGCGACGATGAACAGCAGTGCAGTTGTTAGCACACCCGTCTCTAATGGCACCATTTCGTGGTCACGGTGGAGCTCTCACTCGCGATTCTTGTGATATTCTACTTTTTGTTGGATTGTTCTTTTTCTCTCCCCGTGTAAATAACACCTCCCCACGGATGTGTGTCGGTCCACTAAGACACCGTCGAATGAACTTGGGCAGTGTATTTGGCAGCAACAGCGGCGTAGCGGAACAAGCTAGAATAATTCACAAGCATTTAAAATGCACTTGCGATAGTGGCTGAAGAGCCCAAACACAAAACATGATTGTCCTGGACACACAAGCCCAAGAAGACGACAAAAAAGACCGAACAAGTACACGAGCTTGAGCAAGGACAAAGGACATCGAGAATCGCCTGCCTTTCTCTTTTATTCAACTCGCGACGGATGACTGAGGCAGAGCTAGTGCAACTGCATAACTATGCTCCTCACCGGCGAGTTGGTGTTAGTTTCCATGTAAATTTCTCACTATTATTCCCCGGTTGACACATTTGGAATCCGTGCTATTGTCTTTGGCGGCTGAAATACTCATCGAGCGAGTAATAAAATTCTCATAAAGTGGCGTGATTTCTCTGGACGCTCTGGTTGACACGTTTAAGCGGGAGACAAGTCTGGGGTTGGCACATTTATATGAGATGGATTTATGGGCCCTGCATTCCTTCACGCGCGCTAGCCGCTTGCAGTACCACGTCGCCGTCCGCCACGAGCTCATATTACATGCTGACTAAGTATAGGCGTGCGGGGCTGCAGCGCTTGTTGCGATACACACATATACGCTTAACAGGCACTTGAATTGACACAGAAATATAGCAGAATATATGAAGCGAGAAACATCTCTGCTACGCCGTTTCTCACCATGCCTGTAAGCAAATCGTAATAAGAACGAAACTGCTCAGGTTTCCTTCTGAACCTTTGGCAAAACTACGACAGCGAGCTATTTCGTAATTATTCACAAGACTTGCGTGCTTTCTCCATAGGATCTGTATCACGTACCAGCCATGGAGGTTGTCAAATGAAAGCGATTTCTCAAATGAGCCCAAAACAACATCCCCTTCATGTAAGTGAGAAATTCTTACTGTTTCCAACTCCCACATGTTCCTTACCATAGCGGGAGACAGATCAGAAGCACAAGGCAAGGCACAATCTGTGATTGGCACACAGTGATCCGCGCTTCCAGCCGCAGCAGCGCCGGAAGTCAATCATCCAAACGCTGACTGCTGGGCAAGGATTTTTCCTTTGGATTTCTCACGCTATTAGGAATAATCAACTACCAGTTCAAATCAAGCCCTATCAATACAGGGTGAGGCAACCTAATTGTCTTTTTATAATGCCTGAAAATGTAGATGTAGAGGTAGTAGCGGTATGGGCGTGGTTTTATTCGACAGGGTCGTTATTAAAGTTTTTTTGAAAATACAGTTCATTGCTATCATGGGTTGGAGAAGTGAAGAGCGTGCTTTTGCCATCGAAGATTACTTTTCGAATCGTCAGTCAACCGAGCGCCCCTTTCGAAATCCTTTCATTGTAGCCCAGAGAGGCCCTGTTCCGGACCGGAAATCAATTATTACATGGGTCACTACGTTGAGGAAAACTGGGAGTATGACACGACGAAGAAATGGAGCTCCTCGACCCATCAGATCACTTGACAACATTGAGGCAGTGAGAGCATCAGTCTTGCAATCGCCACGGCGTTCTGCGCGCAAACAGGCCTCTGTTCTTGGAATTTATAATCGTTCAGTGAGGCGAATGCTTCACGATGACCTTCATTACCATTCTTACAAGATGGTGATTGTGGAGGAACTCTCCGTATGTGATTTCACTTTACGAAGGAAGGCATGTGAGTTAATTCTCGAAGACGTTCCTGAAAACTCTATTGTTTATTTTAGTAATGAAGCACATTTTCATCTGACTGGATCAGCCAACAAAAAAAATATGCGCTACTGGGCAGACACCAATCCCTATGCATTGCCTAAAAGGTATTTGCATTCACCTAAAGTCATAGTGTGGTGTGCAATTTCCTCCATTAGCATTGTTGGTTCTTGGTTTTATGGAGAAAATGAGGTCGCAGTAACAGTGAATTCAGACCGGTATGTAAATATGTTAGAGGAGTTCTTACATAAGTGGAAGAATTAGACCTAGGGGATATTTGGTTTCAACAGGACGGAGCAACGTCTCACACTTCAAGAACATCGATGGCTGCTTTGAGGGAACACTTTCCGAAGCGCTTCATTTCAATAAGGGGTGATTTGGAGTGCCCGGCCCGTTCCCCAGATTTGTCCGCTTGTGAATTCTATTTGTGGGGATATTTCAAATCCCTTGTTTACATCGACCGCCCGAGAAACCTAACAGACTTGAAGGCCAATATCCGAGAAGAAATAGGCAATATACCCGCTGGTACGCTGGTGAGGGCCATGGCAAACACCCGAAATGGGTATATTATTATTATTATTAATTACAGGCAAATCCAGTAGCATGGGAAGAGTGCAAGCACTATTTCCACCCTAACGTGGCCCCATGTACCGGAAGCGCCCAAATGGGAAGAGCGTATGAACAATGGATATATGTAGCGTATGGACAATGGAGGACGTCACCTACCTGATGTAATTTTCAAAACTGTGTGAAACAAATCTTTACACATACGAGTACACTAACTCGTATTACACTAACCACACTGACGTACCAATCTCAACACACACTCCATTTGTATTATGCAGAACAATGCCAAAAATGACTGAACCACAACACCAACGGTCCACCAAGACCAAATAGTCTACGTTTTGCGCAACGGCTGTCTACAACGCAGATAAACATAGAAGCGCCTGTACTTTACATTCAAAATTAACATATAAATTCACAGTTTAGACAATACACAACATGCATTTACTGAATAAAATGGTGGAATCTAGCATATTTTCCATTTTTATTCATATTTAATTTATTTTTCACTAAATATTTTAGTTTTGTGTTCAGATGATCACTCAAGTATATATTATTGCAAATATTTTTGCGTAAATCTGATTCATGATCGAATTATTAGGAAAAAAATAGAAAAAAGTACCTGTCAATTGAAACTTAGTACACACAGTAACACTGCCGAGTAACATTTGTTGACATCACTAAATTGCTTCTAAAAGCTCAAATATTGTCTAGAGCACGAGTTCTTAACCTTTTGATAGTTCCATAGCGCCAACGGATTATCAAATATGGTCGCCTACGCCCGACTTACTTCACTCTTCAAATAATTATCACCAATCAAAGTTTTGCCAGTATATTTTTTACATCCACAAGTATTTCAATCGCTTGATTTCACTTTTTTTACAACAACAGTGTATTTGTATAGCGTTTATATAGAATCAGGCGCGAAAGAGACAATTAGACACAACAGTACACGATATCAGGATGTGAGAAAAGAAGTAGAAAATTGACAGAAAGGAACAGAAAATGGAGATAAATAAAATGAAAACAAATAAATACATAAGTAAGTGTAAATTAGAGTCAAAAGGAATCGTAAGTTGTAAGATTGCGAGAAAATGGGATCAAAAGACTTGGCAAAAATATTTATGAAGTGAGGAGGAAAATCTACTAAAGGATGAAGAGGAATTGATTGAGGAAGGAAGATCATTGTAGACCCGAAGTACATAAATAGAAAAGGATTTTGCGGACCAAGGTGATTCATTGATAGCGCCAGGACAGATAAAGAATGATGAACACGAGTATAAAAGTCACTAGAAGAAAATAGAAGACCAACAAGATAGGACGGGGAAGAGCTATTGTGAATAATTTTATGTATCAGGCAACATAACCGAAAATGAATCCTAGGAATGATGGGAAGCCAGTGGAATTGGACCAAGGATTGAGAGGTATAGCGGCAAGGAGTAGGATGGAGCACAAAACTGATTTGACAGGATTGCTTAATTATTTTTTGAAGAGTCTTCAATAATTTGTTGGTTAGAGTGTGGTGGAGTGAACTAAAATAATCAAGACGAGAAAAACAAGGGACTGTAGAAAATTCAATAGAAGTACGATGGTCTAAACAGGATCGAATAGGGTACAGACAGCGCAAAAACAAACGACAGGTGCGCGGAATAGAGACAACATTGTTTGAAAAAGACAAGTTGTAATCGAAGATAACGCCCAAGTTTTGAACAGAGGAAGATACAGTTTTAGATACTTCAGATACGGATTACTAGGAAAAGCTTACCTTTGATAATTTCGTTATCTATTAACCATTAATAATTTAGGCCAGTACTCAGAAATCGAGTCCCATACCCTACGCTTTTGGTTACCATACCCCAAGCGGTATGGAAGGATAATGGGTATGGGGTACGGTTAAGAACACTTGGTCTAGAGCTTATAAGATTTGTTTACTAGGGTTTTTCAAGCTGAGTTCTTTCCGAATATTACACTCATATTACTATAATAATTTTCAGCCATTATGGGTTGAATCGCTAACAAATAATCTTAACATATAAATCGCATACATACATAATCGCATATAAATCGTACAATCGAATACAACACACCTATTTAAAGTAATGCCAACACAACTTTTGTGATTATTGTGGTATAGATTCCCTAACGCTGCACTCTGAAATGTTTTATGTGATTTTTTGTGTATTCAACAGCATACATGGGAAAACTTGGACGGGGTATTTCTGGGTGGCTACCGAAAACCGATCAGGTGAGCGTATTGTCAGTGCCTGAGTACCATCCTGCGTAGATAACCATAACCACTATAATTATTCACCAAAACATTCATCAAAACGACCGTCCACACCACATGGTCTTCAGTATATGATGACCCAAAAGCCTATATCCTACATTTATCCCCACTAACCGCATTTAGTTATTATTAGGATGATATTTTGGTGCGCTAAAAATTAAGAAAAGTTGCACTAAAAATCCTAAAAGTTCCGCTGAAAGGTTGCGCTTCAAATTTTGCAAAAATTCCACTAAAACCATAAAAGGGTAGTGAGACACCCTTAATTATGAAAAACATACTTTTGTGAGTACAATTTCTATTTTTAAAAATTCCATAGCTATTAACACAATACGTTTTGAGCACTGGCGGTTGTGCTAGGATTGCAAGCTTCATGAGCTTCAACTGTCACCTCATTAGTGATTTGGAAGCGCTAAAATCGCAAATAGTTGCGCTAATAAGTTGAGCCTAATGTTTTGCTAAATTATAACAAATTTAAAAGAATAGGGCAATAAAATTTAAACATTAATATAATTCCTAACATTACACTTTGGGAGTAAGGTTTTAGTTTCTATCTAATGCATTAAAAGATATGATGAGTTACTTTTTATTGCTATTCAGGAATTGTTTCACGTGCTTTTTTAGTTTGTCAAGTCTGTGGCACTGATGCCTGGTAGTCAGAGCCGTTGCGAGGAATTATGCCCCCCCCCCCCGAAGGCAACACTTGGGGCCCCCATTATAAATAAATCACCAAATAATGAATGTATTTATTATACATAATCACGTAATACAAGCTCAGGTGAAAACATCTGAGCAAAAAGTGTAAGGATATACATAATGAATATGATAAATTTTAATATCATACGTGAAGTGACGGGGCCCCTCGACATTCGCGGCCCCCCCGGCCGGGGATGTACGGGGGAGGCTGCTACGGCTCTGCTGGTAGTGATATTTAGGCCTACAATATTTGTTTTCATTTTGCCAAATTAAATTTCAACACGAACACCAAAATAGGTACTCACTTAGCGCTGTGCATATTTTTATAATATAGATGATATAATATAGATAATATAGATAATATATGGCTGATCGGTTGCACACACCAATCGTCGAAGAACATCACAAACGTGGTCATTTTGGCAAGCAGAAGACTCTGTCCCTTATTCGTCGGAACTACTATTGGATAGGAATGGACTCTACAGTGGAGATGGTCTGCAGACGATGCAAAGTGTGCGCAGCCAACAAACGATCCCATGAACCTAGAGTCACGATATGTTCACCTGATTACGATGTCTCAGAGCCAAGGGAGTCAGTATCAATGGACATCGCTACCCTACCTTGGAGGGAGGAGGGATTTCGTTACCTGTTGGTTATGGTGGAAATTTTTTCGAAGATGGTTGAAATGGCACCAATGCATGACCAGTTGTCTGATTCAGTCGTGAGAGCTCTTAAAGACGAATGGATATATCGTCATGGAATACCGCGTATTCTGGTCACGGATCAAGGTGGAAATGTGGACGGCAGTGTCGTACGAAGCATGTGTCAGGAACTGGGCATCGAAAAACGACACACAAGTCTATATCATCCACAGGCGGACGGTAGCGCCGAACGGGCTATTCAAACATGCAAGCAAACTATCAGGTGTCTCCTAGCAGAGCAAGGAAAGAGTCAAGAAGAGTGACCTTCAGTGGTTAGGGAGTCGGCCTTTTATGTCAACAATACAGTGAATCGGTCGACGAAAAAGGCTCCCTATGAAGTCATCTTTGGTAGAACTCTACGATTGCCAGGATATTTTGTACGCAGTGAGAGCGCAGGTGTTATCGACCCTAGTGACGTGGCCGCAGAAACCCGAGCCACCGTTGTAGCCGTGCAAAGCGATGCAGAGCAGAATACAAATCGGTCCCGGCAAGACAAAAGAAATATTACGACAATGGCAGAGTAGAACCGTCGAGACGCAGCATTTCACAGGGTGACAGCGTGATGATTCGAAACGAGACAAGAAAAAGAATTGGAATTGGAAGAATATGCAATATAACGTTATCTCTATCACAATTATGTATATACACCCACATATACTTTCATTCGCTCACATTCTCCACTCATACACACACATACATACACACATACGAGTATATACACATGCACACATATATACACATACATACACATATACTTATACATATACTAGGAAAGCACATACTTACACATATATACAACAGGTATATAACAGATACACAACAGCACATGCATACAAAAGGTACACACACACGCACACACACACATAAGGAGTCACAGAGACACATTCATAAATACAAATATTCGAGCCTATACACGCACCCAGTTGACAGTTTACTCACAGCCTCCGATCACAACGCTGAGTCTAGACACAGACATAGAATCTGAGTCACAGACATAGAGCTGTGTTAGATCGACCTTGAGTTTGACCGTGTGGTTCTGGTGTTGGTGGGAAGTCTACCGGTCGAGCGCTGTTTTCTGGTCACGACCCGCCATCCGGCCTGCTGACTGGCAAATGACTCCGTCCACTGTCGTGTTGCTGGTTTGGGTCATCAGCCCGGCCGGACCATATGATTGTATGATCGGCCGGACCGTATGATTGATGACGTCATCCATACTGGTGACAGTTACAGTACGGGCGGACTCAGCTATTTTCAGGCGAATAACACCTTGTTCGCTCCAGGCTGCATATATTTTTCCAGCTTTTTCATTTGTCTGGGCTGGTACATCAGCTGACTGTTTTTCTTGGTCAGGTGGTCATTGATGAAAATCGTTTTTTGCGTATTTGTTGTGGTCTTCAGCAATTGGCGGGCCTTGTAAAGCTGGTTTCGTTTTATATTTCGTTCAAAACGAACCAGGAGAGGCCGAGGTCTTCCAGCATAACATTTTCCGATTCTGTGTACACATTCAATGTCCTCAGATCTAACATCCACCTCAATTTTTTTGCAACCATCCATTGAAGTTTCTCAGGTTTCTCATTGTCATTATCCTCATGTCACTATCATGTTCCTCCTGCCATCGGCGTAGATTTGTGTAGAAGCTCGGGGGGATGATAGCCATCATGCATTAGTGTTCAAAGTTGACTCAGTTGGCCAATTGCGTGGTACCCTCAACTATTTTCAGCCTATTCAATTACAGCACACATACCCCAATGAAAAGTGTATTGCATAATATAATTCTTCACATATAATTTCATGCATGGTTGGCCTATTGCCTTCTATGCTGATTTTGATGATAATATACCCAATGAACTGAGCTCAGCAGAATTATTGGGGGGTATAATTACAGATTCATACCCCCAGCCAATTTGTCGGGGTTATATACCCCCCAAACCCCCCATGATTTACGCCCATGCCTCCTGCTGTGCTGCGTCAGATCGTTTATTGTGTTTTGCGCAGCGGCAAGTTTTTCTCTGAGGCCGGCAATTTCATGATCCTTCAGCTTCACAGCCTCACTCACAGCAACACGCACTGCAGGCTCCACTATAGTCTCTCGTAATATTTGTAGAACATCCGAGTTCTCCAGACATTACATCCTAGCCTTAATCAAGTCCGGTGATGGGTTAAATATTGCCAGAACCGGTAAGTCGTATGTCACAAGCGACTGAATACGACTTGAAAAACGTAAGACTTAAATAATTCTAATTCAGATTCACTTCTTAACGGGAAACTTAATTTAAATAATATGAGAGCGACTTAAATACGTCCACACGCTACGAAAAATTCCGCTTCTAATTGTGAAACCGCTTCCAATTACGAAAACAGTCGATTTGAAACACCCACATATGTTTGTAAAGTCCTAACCATATATCCAGTGGCCTTATTTATGAAAAACTAGTGACTAAATCGTTTTTTCCATGGAAGTTAATTCATGATTGTTTTCAGAGTAAATGCAGTTTTTTTAACTCAGAGGTTTATAAAAAAGTGTTTTTCATAGAAACTCAAATATTTTGTCGTAAATATTTAGGATTTTTCATAAATACCAACTACAATGTTTCCCAAGCAAAAACCAAAAATGACAATGAAATCCCATATCGTGCAAACCCATCAAATCATGCCAAAAAGTAATATTTATGAATATTTAAAACTGTATTAATGAACTCATTTACTAATTCTGAAAATATTTGACCATTCCTATATGAGAAAAGTAATTACTGTCAAAAAAAACAATTTTCCAAAAAAACATGTTTTTTTAAATCCACTTGGTTTATACCATGGTTTAAACCATGGTTTAAACCAAATGGTATAAACCAAAAAAAACCCTGCTTGATACCAATTTTCTCAAATGTTTCATGGTGTAAATTGATTTAGCATATAAAACATCTGATTTGGCGGGATTATATACAAGTGTTGTTCATCCTTCAAGTTGATCTAAGGTTGCTCGTAATGTATAAAAATTAAAGTTTAGTTCTATTGCACAAAGGCACCGACCTATATCGGAGTATTGTGTCTATATTGTATTGTCTATTATCTGTATTGTGTCTATGTGTTCGTATGCCGTGCTATGCACACGCAGGATGTCTAGTATCATACACACACACACAGTATCCACAAGCCTTCCAGATACATGTTTATCGAGTTTATGCTGGCATTAAATGAATATATGTTGAATTGTACAGCTTAACAACTGAGCATTTTCCTGATAGTGTAAAATAATTGTTCTAAAAGTTAAAATGTGGTCCTAAATACAAACAGTTGCTCTTGAAATAAAAAAATTGCCAAAGTTGAGATAGAAACATGAAATTGCAAAAAGTTGCATTTATAAAGCTATCAATACTTACCTCAGATCAACAAATATTTATTTTTGGGCTTCTCAGGATGAGCAGAGTCTATGATGAAAAAGTTGCATTTGCAACAAGAGGTTGCCCTACTGATCACGTTTGTAACTTGATTCAAAAGAAATAACGATGAGTCAGTAATGACATCCACATTTCTCACACCATTCACTACCTCCAGCTCAATTAAATTTAGGTTTATTTTCGGTATATGTAGCTTTTCCATGTACTGTTAGTTATGATCACACACTCGCTTTTTTCACATTAAGTTTCAGTCTTTTATACCATATCTACTGCTTTATGACGCCTATAATTTCACCAAATAAAAGTATGGATGACTCAATATTTAAAATCCCTATCCTTATCCTTATGAAGTGCTGATTTCTGCTGTTACATCACGTGGAAGCTTGGATTTCAATAGCCAATCATATAGTTAGTTCATTTTTGCTAGTCTATATTTTATGAAGCAGTGATATCTAACATTAATGAGGTGTATTTCTGGATTACAGGCGAGAATAGCGGAAGCAAAAAATGTCCAGCTGGTTCTACAATTTGGGAAAAATTCCAAGTTAAACCTTTCCCATGTCATGATGAAATGCATTTTTTGTGTTCTAGAGGTAAGAAATGTCACTTACACTAAAACACAACCATATGCGTATGCATGAAAAGATTCACTGTTATGATTGTGCTCATTCATGGGGGTTTCGCCGCTAGATAATTCGCTGATAATTAGATAATTCGCTGATAGATAGATACTAGATAATTCTCTGATATGCTGAAAATATAATAAGTACGTTTACTTTGTGTGATTATACGTATGCATGAATGAATGTAACAAAAATGCATAAATTCCTCATAACCAGATATCAGTATAAAGTAAAGGATGAGCACTACTGCCTTGATAGCCGCTTTCAAGTTGATTGTTTTTATACAGCATTCTAACTGGATTGAAATGGAGGCTCAATAACTTCAGCATATGCTTGTTTTTGTTGTGTTTAAACGGTACATTGTCTATATGTATTTCTATGTAATGTCAAGGCAGGATAATATCATTGAGTAGGCTTGTGTAGGTCTCTGGCATTATTGGTACATTCTTGTATATTAGTATGCGTAATTTATTTGATTATGTGATCATTTGGTAGTTTACCGAAACCATTGGAGTGTCTCGTATATGATTAACTTACATCATATGTTCCACGCAACATATGTTCCACCGAACATTAATATGGTTACATTAATTTACATGTTTTTGACAGATTTCTCTGAACCATTCAGAGAGGAAGAAACAACAACAAGGTCAACACCGAGTTCTACACGTGGTATGTATACGATTGTTTATCAATGTTACATGTTTTGTGAGCGCACTGTGGTGGTTCACTCTTGTTAGATCAATCTTACCACACACAAACTAAAACGGAATATATGACAATTGTCTGGACGCAAAAGAGAGCGTATTCTTATCCATACACTTTTTCTACCTGACGTTTGGGAACATTATAATAATTCTTGCTCTGGCGTTCCAATCAGCGATAGCGTCTATTGATGCAAATATATATAAACATGTAATGTAAATCACATATAACAAATTAAACAGTAAGTTTACAATGGCATAAATTAACATGACTGTATTTGAATGTAAGCGCGATAGAGGAAAAAAGAACAAGAAAGCACAATTCCACACGATCACACCGCAACACAATGCACTGAATACTACTATCTCCACCGAACAACTGAAAAACCACAGCACAAACACCACACTCTCACATCACCAGTAACGCACGAGCGACCGTTGACTCCGGGCGGATACCACCCGCGCATGCATGCGCTCATCGCTCGCGCTTGTGTGACGCAGCTACCTCCACACGCGCATACAACAGCGTACACAAAATCACACTCACACGTACGCACACAAATACATATGCACGCACAC
The DNA here is from genome assembly GCA_916048095.2 of Sacculina carcini. Lineage (NCBI taxonomy): Eukaryota > Metazoa > Arthropoda > Thecostraca > Sacculinidae > Sacculina > Sacculina carcini. The sequence goes on from OU696585.1 coordinate 5,499,046, forward strand.
ACAATTATATATAGTACAAAATATAATACCATGCAATATACACACAATAAAAACACACCAATACAACCGACAATAAACGCAATACAATGTAACATGTAATACAACATAACATAACATGTAATAAAAAAAGCAATAAACCATTCATTCGTTTGTCTTTAACTGAAAAATAAAAAGTAAAATGCAGAAATTATAATATTTATAAATATTGAATGAGGAACGAGAACGATCAAAAGATTAATAAATAAAAGCATATGCAGACACCACAGTACCATGCATCTATGCTAGTAGGAATGCAAAATAACTGACATAATTGAACGATCACTATTAGTGATGATTACATCCTTTTTTAAGATTTACTATACTTAGTTGTGTTTTATCGGTAATACATATTTGTTTGCTTTGGCTCAAACAACAAACTTGCATATAATCATCTACACTGCAACACAAAATCTTTTTTTATAACACAGTATATCTGCATTCTCATTGATCTCAAAACACCTTAGATAATTAATGTATTGGAATAGATTATAATCCACACAAAGTTAATGTACACGTTCATACATTTTTTACAAAAATGAATTTTGATGCAGCAGCGTTTAACAGTGTTTCTTACTATTGGAAAATCACATATAGATTAATTTGACTTATACTTTTATATCATTTTCACATTTAAATTGTGTTATTCATTTTTATTACTCTATATCAATTTCCATGTTAAAGCCTGATATTTTCAGGTTGTAATTTAAATAATCAGTGTAGGATGCAAGAGCTATATTCCAAATTTAGAGATGTCTATTCTAACCAATTCCTAGAATTTTGCATTAAATCAATTTTCTAAAATGTCTATGGGAATGTTGTAAGTCCTATTCTTGTGATGTGTCTGTAGATGAAAATAAAGAGGAAATATGCGAGAATGATTCGGCAACCAGCAATATTGATGTTGTTAACGGTAAGATCTCAAAATTCTTACTGCTCATTCTAAACGGTTTCAAACAGCGTATAGAGATAAATTGATAAACAGTATATAAATCGCCAAAGAAATTATATTCAAAAGTTAAGACCAAAATGATTTTATGCGACTGCATTAATTTTATTGCTTTTATACAAAATTTCAATTAACACGTAAAATTTACAATTGCTCCGAGCGCGTGCGAATATATATCGGAAACAATCGTCTCAAACAATAAATTATTGTCTCATGTTGACCTTTAGTTTACCACATATTGGTAGAATTTGATTTTTTCACAAAATTTTGTGGATTATGATATTTTTGGAATATTTTAGTTAAATTGTTAATGATAAAATCAAGCAATTTAATCGATAACATTCTGAGATAATGGTAGGTTACCGTGTGGGAACTAATGTGTAGATGCACCGCTTCCAGCGATCCCAAATAACACTAGTGGACGGTGGGAACACGTCCACTAAATTCTGTATTGATAATATTCATTGAACGACAAAAGCGCATTAAACTTTGTAGAACAAAAAGCTAGAATATATTTACAGACAAGCGCGCCTTGGGCAGTTATGCGCCACGCGCGACTACCATGTATCACGACCATTCCTAGAACACGACTGAAACACAATTCATCGCTCGCGTTCATACACCGTCCAAACGCAAACACACACACATACATACACATACATACACACATAGGTTCAGTTAAAACACTCACATATATACTTCACAGACAAATATATCACAGATACTCGACCAATCAGCGGCGAGCTTGTCACTTGCTCGTCGCCGAGGGGCATGTTCATCTGACGCACACACATACACACACACACAATCGTACAGACAAAGCCTCACATAAACACAGGCACACTAACACATTCACGCACCCAGACACAATCCCTCAAACACTCGCTCTCACTGTAAAGAATCAAGCTACAAACTTTCATCGAACTTTAACGTTACCATACAAACCAATACAATTGGTTGACAACGTCGATATGGTCATAATCTTTTAAAACTAACACGGCAAAAACACATTGACAATATTGGCAAATGAGAAGGTTCCACTCAAATACAAGCACAAATTGTCGGGGACACAACACCAACACATCAGGTATCATGTAAGATAGCTTACCTCAAATGTCCTTTACCTACAACCAGACAAAATTTCAAACATCAACAGACAATTCCAAAGAATACTCCAATACCCGATCGCCAGAATTTTTAGTCCAAAATATCAACTTCCAAACGATCCACTCCGCCACCATCCACCAAGGTCTCAACACGCGTCCACAAATGCAGTGCAGAACAGTACCAAATGTACCCGACTGCCGTTTTGTCGTTGGAGAAAATCTTGGTATAAATGCCGTGCATAAGCAATCTTGTTTAAAAAAAATAACTGATTAAAACCTGAGTAAATGAGTAGTACCATCAAAGATAAATTTATAGTACAGGCGGGATATCGTGTCATACATTCATACACAACGTAATTATATAGGACAGCAACACAATTTGCTTTATTTTTCATTCTTTATGATTGCCTGATTTAAATCCTGCGGAGGAGCTCGCAGAACATACAACAGTTCTACTGATTTCGTCGCATTATAGATTCGCTCTTGTACACTACAGCTTACACTCGCACACGCACGCACGCACGCGCCATACACTGGTACAGAACCACATAGTTGCTTATAATGACCACGACCGTCATGTCGAACATAAAACGTAGTCACGATGTGGCGTTGATCACAATATTGCCTAACTGACTAGCAAACTGAAGGATAACTTTTTCATGACATCAATGAGATAGAGGTGTGACAGTCACAATACAATGAAATCACGTCAGATACATGCAAATACGTTGAGCGAACTCGAAAAGAGGTATGTGTCATTTGTAGCCCTGGTTGACGGCCGGTATGCTGTCAGGAGACGGCACATGAGTTCAACACCGATCATATTCTCATTATATGTGCCAGTGAGATGTGATTGTTTCACCTTTGTGGAGCCAATACATCTCGCTTGCCGAGTTGTCTCCTCTATAGGTTTGGGCAGTCAGTGATATCGACAATGGTATTTTGTCATTTGATCTCATACATGTCCATCACACCGGTAGCCAAAGCAGCCGTTTGGTGTTTTTTTTAATGCGGCGCTGAATTGAATGGATTTGGACGCACCACCTGACCTTGCTTCCAATATGATGCCAGTCGCATTGATGTTTACAACGAATGCCTTTAGCAGGGTTCGTGAAGTAAACAAATTATCAAATGAAAATTCATGTTTAGTAGATTATGAGGGGACATGAATAGCCCGAACTATTTTTTCAACAACTATTGTACTCCAGTGGAGATGTTTATAGCATTTCTAATTATAATCGTAGGTCTACGACCACCAGACATACAGGCACGGGAATATACTTTTCGCGAGTGTACGTTGCTATACATGGAAAGTGCTCCGGGCATGTTTCTGTTGAGAATGTACATTTGTTCATTTGTTCCCACTGGTTAGTATTGGATATTGGACATTGAATTGCTCTCAAGCCCTCTACGTACTAACTCTATCGTGAATTGTCTTAATGTTTTGATTCAAGACTAGCGAATCTGTTTTAAGAAGACAAAGGGAATAAATTAACATTTAGTCACTTTTTAGGCATCATTTTTAAGTACCTACTGGAAATTAAAATTACGTTTTTTGAAGACAATTTTTCTACAATTTATTATTTCTCAAATGTAAATATATTACCTTCAGATCAAATTAGAACTCGTTCTCTACAAAAACAAATTGTATTTAAAAAGCGCCACTTAAGAGTCTATACTCCCTCAGAGGCGCTATGAACACACATAAATAACACAAGCATACAAATAGATATATACACAAGTGCAATACAATATTGTCAAATAAGCAATTAGAACAATAGAGCAAATGACAGTGTAGTGTCGGTCGCGTTAATAATTCCACTGATCACGCATGAATTACTCACTCGATCACAACGCACATCTTTATTATAACACAACACGAACACTGTAATTAACTCATTTAATTTACCACCTCACAACACCAACGCACACTATCAAGTCCCAACGATGACTGATGACTTTGATCGTCATCGCGATAGCCAACATATCCCAAAGGTACACACCACGACATCTCTTGGAGGAATATGTAACTACAGCTTCGCTACATCTGGCCTACATATGCGGCGGTAGCTTCATCCTGATGTTGCCTTCGCTGGCGAAATCGGAATCGCTCAGCAATCACATTTGGTTTCGCAGCGAGAAAAAGCACTTTTGTTGCATTGCGTTGGAGCTGAGGCACAGCGCATCTACCGCTCGCTACCACCTACACCAAAACTAGCCGGTGAGGACGATTACGACCACACAATGCGTGTCATTCAAGCGTTTTTCGTTCCGAAACCAAATGTGATTGCTGAGCGATTCCGATTTCGCCAGCGAAGGCAACATCAGGATGAAGCTACCGCCGCATATGTCGCCGCTCTAAGATCATGCGCCACTCATTGCAAGTTCGGTGATCTCGAAGACGAATTTATTCGTGAACAAGTGGTCGAGGCCACAAACCAGCCGAGGTTAAGGGAAAAATTCCTACAAGACCCAGATCTCACGTTGCAAAAAATTGCTGATACAGGCGGAGGCCGTCGAACGCTGGCAAGAAGACGTCCAAGTCATGGCATCAGCTGAACATGCTGCTGCATCACCAGCTGCACAGGTGAACCGCGTCATGCAACATCCTCAGCACACAAAAAGAGGCGGAGGAGGGACGAACAAGTCTAAATGCAGTCGATGTGGACGCATTCACTCACCAGGCACCAGAGAATGTCCAGCTAGAGACAGTAAGTGCAACCATTGCGCAAAAATCGGACATTGGTCTAATGTGTGCAGGTCAAAGAAACCTGAGCATCGATCTAAGGAGGTGAAAGCAGTAGAAATACTATCATGCAGCGCTGAAAAAATCAACAAAAAGAAACTGATGTGCGACATAAAGCTGTCAACAAACGGTAAATCAGCTAGTGTACCTATGATGGTAGACACAGGAGCATCGGTGACTCTGATCAGTTTAGATGCAGCAAGATTGCAGCAGCAATGTTTCAAAGGAACACCTGTACAGAAGAGTGAGTCAAAATTGTTCGGAGTATCGGGAAAGTCACTTCCGGTGATGGGTACCATCAAGGTCAAGGCCGAATTTCAAGGTCGATCCGCAACGAGTGACATCTTCATCATCAAATCATTATCATCTGATGCATTGATGGGACTTGACCTTATGCAAGCGCTGGGTGTCAAAATTGACTCAGCAGCAGGATATATATTCTCAGTTCAAGAGTGTCCAAGCTGTGAGACTTCCGACAGGGTCTTGTGTGGTAAGGCTCGAATAGCTCCACTGTAGGAAGTGCCGCTACCCGAAAAGACAAGGGAAAAAGTGGGTATTGACGTGATAGGCCCAATCAACGCAGCTCCGCAGTCAAACCGCTACGCAATAACTATGGTTGACTACAGAACAAAGTGGGCAGAGGTTGCGTTGACGTCTACCGTAACATCCACCATCGTGATTGATTTCATCAAGAAAATCGCCGCTAGAGAAGGTTTCCCTGATGTGATAGTTTCCGACAATGGAACACCATTCGTGAGCACGGAATTCGAGGACTATCTCACCCGACGTGCTATCAAACATCACAAATCAGCAGTATACTGGCCCAGAGGAAATTCAGTCGTTGAAAGTTTCAACCGCACGCTGAAGCAGTGGTTGCTGAATTGGGACTAGTCCATCAGTCTCAGTGATCACGTGAGGCAACGGCTCGCCCTCTACCGCTCAGCACCACACAGTGCTACGGGATCTTCCCCATCAGAGCTGCTGCACGGTAGGACTATGAGGCTCAACCTTCCAGTGGTCGAAGAAAAACCACCACTAGTTATGCCGGAGGAGGTTAACCGTATGCAATCCAGGAGAAACAAAACGGCTTACGACTCAAGGTTCGGCGTTAAACCGTCACAGATCACCGAAGGGCAATGTGTCTACGTCAAGAAGCCGGGTCATGTTGTCAAGGGTTCCAGTCGTTTCATAGGTCCTCTGAACGTCAGACGGAGAGTCGGAAAGTGGACGTTCAAGTTGTCCGACGGGAGTGTTCGTAACGCCGCCCATCTGGCACCAGCCGGCGCGTCGTGCACTGACCGAGAAGATACAGCTGATCGGTCGGCTAGGCCACAGACAGATTACGACGGGGCCCTGCCGATGAACGGCGGAGGTGTTACAGAACGCGAGAATCAATTGATCGGAGATCAGTCGGCGGACGCCAACGTGGACGAGAGAGACGTCAATACCTCTTCGCAGAGAGATAAACCACTCGATCGCGGGTTAGTGCAGCTGCAGCCATCTCGTGGAGGACGTTGTCGTTGGCTACCCCGACGACTTGATTAACGCGAGGAGGATGTAGCGAAGCTGTAGTTACATATTCCTCAAAGAGATGTCGTGGTGTGTACCTTTGGGATATGTTGACTATCGCGATGACGATCAAGGTCATCAGTCATCGTTGGGACTTAATTGTGTGCGTTGGTGTTGAGAGGTGGTAAATTAAATGAGTTAATTACAGTGTTCGTGTTGTGTTATAATAAAGACGTGCGTTGTGATCGAGTGAGTAATTCATGCGTGATCAGTGGAATTATTAACGCGACCGACACTACAGACAGTATCTTTGACTCCATTTAGCATACTATAACAAAATTAAACAATTAGCAATCATGCCAAGTACGTTGAAATCTACCCGCTGATAATAATATTATAGCGCAAATATATATTTGAACGCCACAAATAATTATTCAAGTGCCCGCCTACGAGTTGAAGAGAGGTATACATATATTACCGTGTGGGGACATTGGCAAAATGAAGATACTGTTAGGTTTTTGCTCATTGTAGTGATATTGCGAGCATTAGTCATAGATGAATAATGTGTCGCTAGATGTCGCAGCCAGTGTAGAACGAACGATCCCACATGACACATGATCCAAGGGGTGGCCTTGCCTTTGGCAAGGAGAGAATATTGAGCAGTATGCGTTGGGCAGTGTTTGAGTCGTGGTCCCACTCCAATCGTAGTGACATATGTGTGTTTCATTGTGTACAATTTGTGTTCATTGGATTTGTGTAATCTTTGGCGTGTTGTAAACTTGAGTGGTGCTTAAAAAATCGTCCACCCAAACGTGGCGCAGCCGATCAGTGAGTCTGCCTCCAGTGCAGAAACACTTGTGATTTTCGCAAGCACATGGACTGGAAAGTTATCACCGCCAAGCAAATTGGACCTCAGCGTTGACCGAGGAGACTCATTCACGATTTGGAGAGATCGGTGGCAAGATTATTATCTTCTATCAGGCCTCGGTAGTCAGCCTGCAGCCACCCAAATGGCAGTTCTTCGAACATGTCTCAGTGACGACACACTGCGCGCTGTCAAAAACTTAAATCTGTCCACACAAGACAGCGGAGACGTGCACGCCGTTTTAAAAGCGTTGGCCACATATGCCAGGGGACAGATAAACGAAGTGATTGAGCGAAAAAAATTCAACTGCCGTCGTCAACAGCCAGGCGAGGTTTTCGAAGATTTCTTGTTGGGCCTGAGAGAACTCAGCAATACATGCAATTTTTGCACTTCGTGCAAGGACAGTTTGATTCGAGATCGAATTGTCGTCGGTATACGTGACCCTGGCACTGTCAAGAAACTTTGCAGTGTGAAAAAGCTCCATCTTCCTACGTGCATAGATATCTGTCGCAGCGAGGAAGCAGCAAATCGCGACATGTCCATTTTGACACACGAGGAGAGTTGCACAGCTCGAGTGAGCGCAGGCCGTCTGACTCACAGACCCAGTAGCCCAAAATCACACGTGCATAGATATCTGTCGCAGCGAGGAAGCAGCAAATCGCGACATGTCCATTTTGACACACGAGGAGAGTTGCACAGCTCGAGTGAGCGCAGGCCGTCTGACTCACAGACCCAGTAGCCCAAAATCACACCAGGCGCAGCAACAGTGTGGTAGATGCGGTCGTCAACACACGAGGGAGCAAAAATGTCCCGCATCTGGGGCTAAATGTCGTGCATGCGGAAAACATGGACATTTTGCAACAGTGTGCCGATCGCCAAAGCAGCAGAGGCACGACACCCGCAGCTGAACACCAGTATCTGCGGCTGTAATTTCAGCTGTCTCAGCACTCAGCGCTCCTCGCATCACTGTGCTAGTCGACGGCAAAGTCAACATCGAGGCGTTACCCGACTCGGGCGCAGACATTTCGGTTGCCGGTCGTGACGTGTTAGTTCAGATCGACGATGTCAACAATTTGCTGCAGAGCAAAGACGAACCTCAGTCGGCCGATGGTTCTCCCATGCGGGTCATTGGTGTGCTACCCACGCGTGTGACTCTGGGTAACCGAGAAGTTGACATCAACTTACACATACTGGAGGGAGTATCTGGCATGTTACTGTCATGGCAGGTATGTCGTGCGTTAAATATCTTGCCACAAAACTATCCCAGTCAAATAGTAAGCAGCATTGCAAGCACAAAAGCTATGCCCACTAACACAGATCAGAAGACAAACGGGGAAAACATCTTTTCTGAGTTTGAAGAGGTATTCTCAGACAAAGTACAAGTCATGCCTGGCGAGACGTTTCGCATCCATCTAGCAGATGACGCCGAGCCTCACAGTATTTCAGCGCCTCGCCGAATCCCACTACCTTTGCGCAAAGGATTGAAAGATGAGTTGGACAACCTAACATCTCAAGGTATCATAACAGCTGTGTCACAACCAACCGAGTGGTGTTCCCCAGTTGTCGTCACACCAAAGAAATCGGGAGGTGTACGATTATGTGTGGATCTCACCAAACTGAACCGTTGCGTTCGGCGTGAGGCGTACCAGTCCGACACTCCAGCCGAATGCGTCGCGTCAATCGTCGGTGACAACGCCAGATTTTTTGCGGTGTTTGATGCGACCAAGGGATACCACCAGTGCCCTCTGGCACCAGAAAGCAGAAAGCTGACAACGTTCATGACTCTGTTTGGCCGCTATATGCTTACGCGCGCACCATACGGAATTTCATCGATCTCTGATCATTATAATCGGCGCATGGACGAGCGTTTCGTGGGAATACCAGGCATGCGTAGGCTGGTAGATGATGTTATCATTTACGGTCGTGACGAGGCAGAGCTTCAAGCATGTGTGCACTTATTCCTGACACGCTGCCGTGAAAAACGTGTCACACTCAACCGTGAAAAAGCCCAATACATGGTGAAAGAATGTAAGTTTGCTGGATTTCTAGTCGGAGAAAATGGATATAAAGTCGATCCTGCTCTACACGAGGCTATCGCACGATTTCCATCACCCAAGATCACCAGCGACCTACGGTCATTTTTCGGTCTATGCAACCAGCTAGGTGCATTTTTAGAAGAACTCGCTGAACATTCGGCTCCATTGCGTGGGTTGTTGAGTGCCAAAAATCACTTCCTGTGGGATGAAGCACATGAAGCATCGTTCAAAAATGCACGTGAAGCTCTCGCATCGTCCAAAACATTGATGTTTTTCAACCCTGAAGCGCCTACGATCCGTCACACCGATGCTAGTCGACTTAACGGGCTCGGGTTCGTGCTACAGCAGAGACATAGAGACGGTACAATGTACATCATTCAATGTGTATCTCGTTTCATCAGTGATACTGAGCAGCGATATGCAGCCATCGAGCTTGAGCTGTTAGCTGTGTGCTGGGCGTTCAAAAAGGGCAATTTATTCCTTTCTGGACTCAAGCATTTTGAGGTGCACGTCGATCATCGTCCACTCGTGCCCATTCTCAACTCCAAATCGGTAGTTGAGCTGGATAATCCGCGACTTCAACGACTCCGTTTGAAATTGGAATGCCTTGGGCCCTTCAAAGCTCATTAGGTGCCGGGAAGGCGCCATTTAGCCGCAGACGCGCTGTCGCGGAAACCGATTGAACAAGCACCATGTGAGGTGGACGAATGTGCGGACATGCAGCCAATAATAGCATCTATTGTGAGCTCAGAGGGCATATCGGACAGACAGCTGGAGAAAGTTCGATACGAGACTGTTAGAGACACAGAACTACAAAAGTTGAAGGGTCAAATCAAAACAGGTTTTCCGGAAAGCATCCATGACGTTGACATGTCTATTCGTCGCTACTGGAACGTTCGTGAGAAGCTTTCATTTGACGAAGATTTAATCCTATATGGTCGTCGGTTGGTTATCCCAACAGCCATGAGAAAAGAAATTCTTCATGAATTACATGCCAGTCACGCAGGCAAGGAGCGAACGAAACAAAGGGCTCGTGCGATTGTGTAATGGCCAGGCATTGATGTAGACATCGACAACAGAACCAAGTCTTGTGAACAGTGTCAAAAATACCTGCCAAGCCAAACGAAGGAGACCATACTGCATCACGACCAGCCAACTCGACCGTTTGAGCTGATGTCAGTTGACATTGGGGAATACGGAAACCACAAGTTTGTGGTTGCTGTCGACCATATTTCGGGCTGGAAATTTGTGAACGATTTGGGCTCTACGGCAGTGACGAGACAACTGCTGGACACGTTTCGGACAATTTTCTGCATGGTCGGTGTTCCAACAACAATATATACAGACGGTGGTCCACAGCTCACCTCGGGAGATTTCTACAAGTTTGGCGAGAAGTGGATGCTCCGACATGTACGTTCATCTCCTCATTTTCCCCAATCAAATGGGAGGGCAGAGGCTGCGGTTAAGTCCGCCAAAGCACTGATAAAGAAGTGCTGGAACGTCGATAAGTCTTGTCTCCAAGAAGATGATTGGTGCAAAGGAATTTTTCAGTTGCGAAACACTCCGGGACCCGACGGCAGGTCGCCCGCGGAAATTCTTCACGGCAGACCAGTTCGAGACATGTTTCCCGCTCACAGACGAAATTTCTGCGTGGAGTGGCAAAAGTGTTCTGATGAAGCCGAACGAAAAGCAGCATCTCGGCAACAAAAGCAAGATAAGAGATACAACGTCACGGCCAAAGACCTACCAGAACTCTCTGCTGGTGTTCATGTAGCGGTTCAGCACCACGAAACAGGTCTGTGGGAGTGTCATGGAGTGGTGATCGAGACGTTGCCCCTTCGGCGCTATCTTATCAAGCTCGACAGCGGACGAGTGGTGGCTCGCAACCGACGCCACTTGCGACGTCGATATGGGCACGCCGCGCCGCCTGGTGCACACGCAGCTGACGCGACTGGGACGGACAATCAGCGTTCGAGAAACAGCCGACAACAGCCTGGTCGCCAACAAGAGATACACCTCCGCCGCTCCACTCGTGCAAGACGTCGCCCAGAAAGATTGATTGAAGCCATCGAATAACTTCGATAACTAGGGGGGGGGGCGTGTTGTGATATTGCGAGCATTAGTCATAGATAAATAATGTGTCGCTAGATATCGCAGCCAGTGTAGAACGGACCATCCCACATGACACATGATCCAAGGGACGGCCTTGCCTTTGGCAAGGAGAGAATATTGAGCAGTGTGCGTTGGGCAGTGTTTGAGTCGTTGTCCCACTCCAATCGTAGTGACATATGTGTGTTTCATTGTGTACAATTTGTGTTCATTGGATTTGTGTAATCTTTGGCGTGTTGTAAACTTGAGTGGTGCTTAATAAATCGTCCACCCAAACACTCATATCCAGACAAGACATGCAAATTGTGCAGTCATAGAAAACACCTGAGGGCCATTTAACCATTCTGTATTTACGTCAAGTGACTATTTGACAGATTTTCTTTAGCATTTCCTATAATTTCACCATCTTGAATGGACCATACAAATTAACTTATTCATGAAGATATACCAAGTGACTATATTCAATAACCAAGTGATCACATTTGACGAATGTATTTTCATTCTGGCTTCTCGCAGGTTATTATGCCACATGCGAAATATTCGCCGCTTCCATTGCGGTCGCTGTTGTGATCGTCGGCATAATTATATACAGAGTTATTCGAAGGAAGCACTCTGATGAAGAACCTCCAGCGGAGAACAATGACGGAGAAGCAGAAGAACCAGAAACGGCTCCTCCATCTGCGTGCAATGCTGTTCGTCTTGAGTCGTTACATCCGGAACCGTAAGTCTTGAAGTTCTTGTAGGCGAAACACAAAACAAAAATATATTACAGACAGGCGCGCGTGGGCATCACTTCCCCACGCGCGCCTACAAGACGTCACACCACTCCCGACAGCACCTGTTACACGACTCCAAGCTCACACCGTGACACACGGGAGCACACACAAACACACACACAAAAACACACGCACAGGCCTCAATCCACCGAAACAACCAATCAGCGGCGAGCCGGTCACTCGCTCGCCGCCGCGGAGCATCAACACTTGACAAACACACATATACACATACACACAGCGACACAGCTATACACATTTGCTCACACACTCTCGCACGCAATACGCAATTCCACTATACACGGTCACATATAGGCACACTAACATGCTCACGCACTATCTCACACAATATCTCACACACACTCTCTCTCATTGCACACGATCACACCACAGTTCTAACTTGGCTTTGTGACACGATTTTTAAACCATCATTGGAAAATGCTACGTTTTATTTTCAAATGTAAGCGAGTGTCGATTGTTTTTCTATCTAGCTCACTACAATATATTGAGTCAGGACTGAAGACGACACAGACGTCACATACGACATATAAGTGTGAACTAGACGGGACCAGATGACACTACGGAGTGTTCAATAGAAAGATAAATTTTCTAATAAAGTAATGTATATGCTTCGCTTAATATCATGAGCGATATACGAGTTTCCATTTTTACTCAGATCTGTCGTGTCTATTCAATTTCTATATAAGATTTGCTTACGTTCTCACGACTTTGAAATTGACTCTTAAAAACAGTGAAAAGCATGTGGTTAGTCACAAGGTGTAGTAGCACAAATGTGTATTGATGGCGGATAACGAGTAAGCGAGTCAGTCAGTCAGTGTGTCATCGCTATATATATATATATATATATATATATATATATATATATATATATATATATATATATATATATATATACCCTCTATGCAGCGGAAATTACAGTATGTTGTTCTACATTTTTCTCGTATGTTCTAGTTTAGGAAATGACGTTAATGAAATCACAGGAGTAACACCAATCCCTAAAAGAAACATTAATTAAGACGAAATAATAAAATAATAATAAAATACAAAACAATTGATAATACTTACGCACAAAAATACAACACAATTTGACTCACAAGATGAATCTACAATTATGATTCAGATTGGAGCCACTCACCTCACCAGTGTAAACGCCCGAAATATACATTGTGATAACTTCTCGAAAAATACACATAATATAGAACAAAAGGACATTATTATATCTGTAATAGAAATTCAACAATCTAAATTATATTCAGACAGGCGCGCGTGGTCATCACTACCCCACGCGCGCCTACAAGAGGTCACACTCCAACCGCACCACAAACACGACTCCACGCTCACACCGTGACACATGGGAGCACACACACCCACGCACAGCCCTCACATCCACCGCCACAACCGATCAGCGGCGAGCCGATTAATCACTCGCCGCCGCGGGGCATGCATATTCGACAAACGCATACACATACACAAACACACACAAAACCGAAACAACTAGACACACACACAACTCGCTCACACACTCTCTCACGCCATACACAATTAAACCTACACGATCACACAGAGACAGTAAGACGTTGACACACTCACACACAATCCCTCACACACACTCTCTCTCACTGCACACGATCACACCACACCTCCACCTGTTTTTGAAGAAACATACATCAACAAAAGAACAAACAATTGAAAACGTAAAAAGTAAACCAGTAAAAATGAACCAATAAAAACATAACTCGACGACGGCATCCACCAGACGCGCGCACCTTTGCTGCGGCGAAGCACAACACGGCAGGCCCCAGCATCCACCACACTCTCGCCTCGCCCGTGCTCTTCAGTGCTCAGTCGCAGCCTGCCGTCTTCTTCATCACCGGCTGCCGCGACAGGGCACAACACTTCGACCCCAGCACCCACTATGCTCCCGTCGACTCCAGTGCTCTTCAGCACCCTGCCGCATACAGCCGTGACGTCGCCGCACACGAAGACTACGCCGTCGTCGTCGATCGTTTCTTCCTACGGCCTCAGCAGCACATTCCTCTCACCTGACCTCCAGCACCAGCAGTCTCCACCAACAATATTCCATTTGCCCGGTGACGAGTCCAACACCAGTGCAGGCGGGACGACGAGCAACCCTCAGCCGCAGCTCCTGCGCTGCCTCCCGCCGGCACCATGCTCTCCTGCCGTCCCCCTGCACACCAGCCTCACAAGCCGCCGAGCACCTCCGCCATATCCTCCAGGTCGCTGCTAATACTGGAGGGCACTGTCTCCGCTGCTGAAGCCGGGTCACAGACAAACAATACTTTCAAAACAAAAAGGCCGAAATAGCTTGTAACACAAATTCAACAATCTAAATTATATTCAGACAGGCGCGCGTGGGCATCACTACCCCACGCGCGCCTACAAGATGTCATACTCCAACCGCACCACGAACACGACTCCACGCTTACACCGTGACACACGGGAGCACACACACCCACGCACAGCCCTCACATCCACCGCCACAACCAATCAGCGGCGAGCCGGTTAATCGCTCGCCACCGCCGCCACCGCATGCATACTCGACAAACGCATACACATACACACACACCGAAACAACTACACACACTCGCTCACACACTCTCGCACGCCATACTCAATTAAACCATACTCGATCACACATACACAATATGACGTTGACACACTCAGACACAATCCCTCACACACACTCTCTCTCACTGCACACGATCACACCACAATATCTCGTATAATAAAGTAACTTTAAAACAAGGAAAACGACAGTTGTTATAATACTAGTAACTGAGCTTATTACATGAATACACGAATGAAATAAAGCGGTATCACCACAAGCATATACGCTTGTTTAGTTAGTTATGTACAATTACGATTTGTTGTGTTTGTTGTTACTCGAATTTGTTTTGGTCGGCTTGAAATTAACACTCTGCGTACATTTTCCATTATGTGAGTGTTCACTCAATCTAGCTATGTGATGCCGACAATGGTGTATATACCAATGTAGTAAACAGATTTTACCACTGTTTTTCAGCGTTCCGAGATCGCAGGTGCCGTGTTCGATCGGCGGAGACTACGAGGAAATCGGAGAAAACAGTCCAGTTGCCAGGGAGGCTGCGAGATTGAGGATGGAAACAGATGAAAGACAACTGAGAGAATAACAGCAAGATTAAACAAATACACACAAAATTACACACAAAATAATACACATAATACACACAAAATTAAGTGCAAATTGAGTTTCACACTCTAAAAAGGCCGACATTAAACATTGTTTTGCTCCACGATACAATGATATTTAACGATGCCTTCAATCTGGATCCTAGGGAACTAAGAGAATAAAAGCAAGATTGAAGGAAAATCAGCAAAACAACGTAGAGTTGTACTTAGTCATCATCATATATTTGGTCGCAGTGTTTTGAAGAGCATACAAACAACACACCCCACAACACACACCACAGCACACCCCACAACACACCCCACAACACACCCCACGACGCTCGCACTTTTACAATTCGAGTAGGCAGAAAAACAGCGTTGTGCAGAGGCACCAGTCCAGGAGGATGATCGCGCACAACGCTGTTTTTCTCCCTACTCGAATTGTAAAAGTGCGAGCGTCGTGGGGTGTGTTGTGGGGTGTGTTGTGGGTTGTGTTGTGGTGTGTGTTGTGGGGTGTGCTGTTTGTATGCTCTTCAAAACACTGCGACCAAATATATGATGACGACGAATTACAACTCTACGTTGTTTTGCTGATTTTCCTTCAATCTTGCTTTTATTCTCTTAGTTCCCTAAGATCCAGATTGATGGCATCATTAAATATCGTTGTATCGTTGAGTAAAACAATGTTTAATGTCGGACTTTTTAGAGTGTGGAACTCAATTTGCACTTATAATTTATTCGATATTTTTATTTCATTGTGTCGTCTATCTAGTTCGTTATACTTTTAATTCTGTGTGTATTCTTATCATTTGCGATTTATGATTATCTGCATGCTTGCTTGATTTGAGTATCATACACGTTACCATCGCAAAAATGGTTGTTTAACAAAAATTTCATGAACAACTATTTTGACTATATCTTGCCAAATCATCTGATGTTAAATAATACATTTGTATCATTGCATGTCTAGTGATACTTTCATCTAGAACTGGCGCACACTTTGTTGACGGATAGTTTTATAAATACACCGGAGATGACTATCTAAATCAGATGATACATTGATCTGTGTAGAATGAAACACTAAATTGCAGACAGGCACGCGTGGGCACCACCGCCCCACGCGTGTTGGGGCTACGCCCATTTACCCCAACGTACAAACTGATCCAACGCTAATACGATGCGATGAACACCAGCGATAGCAAAGATAGGGCGCTTTTTTGATATATATCAAAAATGTTTATCCCTTTATATATATATATATATATATACGTTTGTTTATATTCAACAAGGGCTACATGCGGGAGATACCCGACTAACCTCACAAGGGGGGTTACTGGCTCAAACCCCGGCGGGTAATTCCTTTGGGCGAATTCTATAATACTACAGCCCCTGTTCACTCAGTAGTAAATGATGGTACCAGATATCAGTCATGTGTTGTGTAATGCATTCTGTGAGGTGACCCTCTCTAATACGTCTTCCATCTTTGTGGAGTTATAACGTGGAAAGGGTCGGTTCTGCGGTGGCAGCGAATTGCACGGGACACACCTGTGCTAGCAAGTTTCGGCGTATTTCCGTGTAGACTTTTAAATCGTGCTGCTAATGCGACCACTTCTGAGTTGATCAAATTTAGATGCAGCCCATCCAGAGCCGTTGCGAGGAATTATGCCCCCCCCCCGAAGGCAACACTTGGGGCCCCCATTATAAATAAATCACCAAATAATGAATGTATTTATTAGACATCATCACATAATACGTGAAGCAACGGGGCCCCTCAACATTCGGGCCCCCGGCCGGAGGGTACGGGGGCGGTTGCTACGGCTCTGAGCCCATCGAAGTTCATATCGAAAATACACATTTCAAAAACAGCATCATTTCGCGTTATTTCATTGCCGACCCTACATACAGTCGACAGTCGCAAGCAAAAAATGGTTACGTGTGGTCAACTAGATCATTATACGAATATTCTATAGCGTTTTGTTTTTCAAAATACGAGGTATAGTTGTGAAATCGTCACATTCCATAAGTCAGCCCTATCGAACCTCAGGTGATCACTCAACAAAAAATTGCGCTCAAAATTCATAGATGTGACACTACTCGCACAGCCAGGTCATGTACTCTGCATGCGACACGAAAATGAGTTGCCGATCATCACGCTTCATGCATGCATTATGGTTCAAGTCATTGTCGGCGGCCCATCCAGTATGAGTTGTTTTGCACCAATCCAACAGTATAAGATGTGTTGCACCATTTTGTCTTCAACTCAATCAACACTTTCAACTCAATCAACACTTTCAACTCAATCAACACTGAGCCTTAGCTGCCGTTTTGTTTCGAATTTGGCCCCTAGGACACTGACGTAAAGATACCTTCACAAATTAGGCTGACTTCGTAGTGAAGCAAGCCTAATTTGACAAATGATTGAAGACAATATTTGTTGCATCGCATACAAGCAGCTACAACTGCTCAAAACTGCCGCCATTCTCAAACAGATTTGTCAAGCCTGTTTATTGACCTGTTGAACCTATCGGCTATTGTGTGAATTGTGCTGCGCATATGTGGGTAATAGGGAGTACTACAGTATTGCCCTATGAACAACAACAACAACAGCAGCATGTATTTAATATAGCGCACTTTCGAGGACAAAGGCGCGAGCAGGAGCAGAGTAATAAAAGTGTAGACACAGAGCGCTATGAGGACAAAAATATGGAGCACAAATCGACAGAAAGTACATGGGTGCTTGCAAAATTGAACACATACATACACACATACACACAAACACATATACACAAACACATGCACACGAACACATACACACGCACATATATACACATACACATGCATACACATATACATATATGAATAATGTAATGCAATAGAGCATAAAATAGAAAGAGAGAAAATATATAATGGGAATATAGAATAAAAAAGCATAGGATATAAAAAACATATTATCCACAAATGCCCGCATACTCTCATACTCTGCAATAGGGCAATATGTTCACCTCGGCCAGTATAGTGTCAAAGGCGTACCAAGTGCGATAGTGCGACTGCGGTTTGTGGCCAATATGTTCACTTTTCATCATAGCGAAATTTCAGTGGTTTTCAACACAACACACGAGTTTATACACTACAGTTAGCTAGCACATGACGTACTGTCTGGTTATTGATTAGGTTAGGTTAGGTTGGTCAGGTTAGGTCAAGTTTGTTTAGGTCAGCTTACTGAACCAATAACCACACACAGTGCGTTAGGTGCTAGTCGTCTGTTGTATACAAACTCGTGCGTTGCGTTGAAAACCACTGAAATTTCGCTATGGTGAAAAGTGAAAATATTGTCCACAAGCCGCAGTCACATTCACCGCACTTGGTACGCCTTTGACACTACGCTGGCCGAGGTGAACATATTGCCCTATTGCAGAGTATGTGAGTATACAAGTGTTTGTGGCTAATATGCTCATGGGGCAATATTGTACTAGATCCTGGGCAATATAGCAAAATTGATAGTAAATCATTATTTCGGCGGCCGAACAACACTATAAAAACTACTATATATGTAATACATCCCTGCTAAAGAAAATATATCGTATAGGGCAACTATACCTTTTACAATTTCATTTGTCACAACTGAAATCAAAGTTGTCCCAACTGTAATCACAATTGTCCCAACTAGAACCACAATATATGTTGTTGATATTAAATATCAAACTTAATTGTTATCAGTACATTTTATTGTATTTCACATGAAAAAATTGCATTTTATTGTCAGTTTCAGATGAAACGGACAATATTTTCGTTTGGGGAAAAACGACTGAAGAAATATATTTAATGTAGAAAAAAGTATTTGAACACAAATAACTACATCAAAGAAACCATCATCCATAAAACCAGTTTAAAAAACAGGTTACGAATATAAACCAATTAATTTGGTTCAATTTTCCTTGATCTGCCGCCAATTTTTTCAAAATGTCCACGTCTACGAAAACCATTTTTAAAAACAACATATATTGAAAAATACTGTAATCAAGCAAAAGAAACAACGGGGCAAAGCCCTCTCACCTTCGCGCAGGTAAACCGCGCACAACGACGAGAATTCGTCCACTCGAGCAGAAATATTCTCGAACACACGGCAACGATGCTTATCACGCGCAGGCCACCAACCGAATGACGCTCGACCGCTCGCAAAGCCAGCTTCACACACGCCAGCTGATACACGCCTCCGGCACTAGGCTCAAATCGCGGCCAATCAGCGCGCAGCAACGTGCGACGTCATACCTCGCACCAGTCGACTCAAGTGAGCCGCTATGACGTCACACCGCACGCCACTCGACAACAACGCCACATCTCCCCCAGCTTTTCACCTGAAAGCTCACAACAAACACGCTTGCAAACACGCACGGTTAAACTTCATCATCGGATAGACACACGTACTCGTTTAACCATGCCGGCGGTCGACGTCTCCTCGTTGACCGCCTCGGCTGCTCGACTGCAGCCTCATCCTCGACTCTCTCAGCCGCGACGCCCTCTCCGACATTCTCTCGAGCAGTATGCACACTCACGCCCTCTGAGGGCTCACCAGGTTCCTGCTCCACAGACACACGGTCCGCATCCACGCCCTCGCCAGTAGCCAGTCGCTCAGGTGGCAGGCTGTCAGGTGTTCTGTCACCGCCGGGACTATCGGCCGCCTCGTCCCGTCCGCCATCACCGCTCAGGTCCAAGCTACACCGGGTGGCTCCACCGGGTGGCTCCACATCTCCGCGATTGCCGGTCGCATCCACATCCCAACCGCCGCTGGTCGGTTCCACGTCGCCATGAGTGCCGGTCTCGTCTGTGGCTCCACTATGGCCGGCACAGCGACGCTTGCGCAGGTCGCGCACATGGCGCGGCATGCCATTTACGCACACAACGTGCTGTGAGACGACCCTGGTCACCTTCCCGAGGGTCCACGGCGTTGTACATGACGGGATCGGCGGTTTCACCCACACCTCGTCACCAACGGCAAACGCTGCTGTCTGGTCATCAGCGTCCCTGCGGCCGGTCTCAAATGGAAGACGCCACTCGTATCTGAAAATACACCTCGAGGGAATAGTGCTCACCTGAGTCTCTTTGCGCGGCGTAACGTTGTACCAGAACGTCGCCTCCTCCGGGGAAATATGTCCCCTCGCTGCGATCCTTTTGATCGTACGGTGATTTCGCTCCACGATCCCGTTACCGCCCGGGGCGTATGCGGCTCGGAATCGCAAAGAAATGCACCACTCGTCGGCGAACTGCTCCATCGCCGCCGACCGGAACGCCGTAGAGTTGTCCAGTAACAGCTCCTCAAACGGCCCACGCTCAATCACAATCTGCCGCAGCTGAGCTATAATGCACAACGCCGTCTCATTCGGCAATCTGCGCCATACGGCAAGACGTGATGGACCACAATCCACCATCGACAGGTAAACGCCGGCATCGTAATGAGTGACGTCCGCTGCCACTCGATACCAGTCCCTGTCCACGGCCAGACTACCCTGACCTACGAGATTCTCCTCTCTCACCGCTGGATCGATACGTTGACAAGCCTCGCATCCAGCTATCTCCGCCTTCACATGGGCTCTCGTCAAATCACTCCGCAATTGTTGACCCAGGTACAGCGTCCTCTCGACACCTAAATGATGGGGCAGATGAGCCGCCCAAACGGTGTCCTTAATGCTCTTCTTCGTAGCAATAGCTGCTGATATTGCCACCTCCTCCTCACCAGCGTCACGATGAACAAGCCACTTCTTGGCCACCCTGGTCATCTGATCAGCTTTATTCTCCACAGTCGTGACAAACCGGAGAGAAACTGTCAGGCCATGCTCGGCGATCGTCTCCTTAATCACCGCCAGTCGGCGCTTTACCAGCATCTCGGCAGAACCTTTAGTGCGGACACGGTTGCGCCCCTCGACAGTGCTGTCCATCCAACTAAGCACTGTCCTCGAGTCTGTCGCGACGGTAAACGTCTTGAACCCCCACGAAATCGCCATATTGATGCCACGACCGACTGCCTCCAGTTCGGACACATTAATGTGTAGAACGTCGGTCTTCTTACGGAGCCAAGTAGCATCCTCAACGATGCAGCCGTCCACCTCGACCACCACGCCAAGCGCCAACGTGCTCGCGTCAGTCCATACAGTGACGTCTCCAGCTGCGTTCACGTCCCATCGACCCTTTACCGGGTCCGCCTTCTGAACACGCTGCAACAGCTCAGACACAAGCACACACACAACATTTTCCACCGGGTTATCCCACGACCCGCCACACCCCAACCGTTTCAAAAAACTGCAATGGGGGCGTAACCACCCGGCAACGGGGTAATGGCCGACTAGACGACCACATACGGAGAACAACCCACGCTTGGTCAGCCCTGTCAATTCGGGTGCAGCGTCACGAAGAGCTGTCCCTCTCGACATATTCAACCACCCATCGGGTCCCTTCCTCAGAGCAATTCCCAATAATCGACCCCCATCTAGGCCCTCCGGCTCCTTAGTCTCAAAGCCATACCTTCGCAGATGCTCCCGAAGCTGCTGCACGCTCACATCGGACGTCCTCACGATGATATCGTCGACATAATGATCTGTCGCCTTTCGCACCTTCTCGTCCAATGACAGGACCTTTCGCAGAATCAGCGTCATTATTCTTGGTGCACATGACAGGCCGAAGCCCAGCCGCGTCAACGCATAATGCACACCATTATACCTCACGACCTGATACTTCCACAGATCTCGGCTCACGTGAATCTGCAGGTACGCCGACTTGAGATCAACTACCTTGATCTCCCCCTGCCATTGCCTCCACTCTCTGATCCTGTCAGCACACACTGACACACCGTCATCTCCTGTGTGACACTCGACAAAGCCGTTCAGCTCACGGTAATCCATAACAGGACGAACTTTGTCTTTCGTCGGCTGTACGACGGCCAACAGCGGGATGATCCCCTTTACTGGGCCGTGCCATGTGATTAACCAGCCTTTCTCGATCCAGCTCCGGATCTCGGCATTGTACCTCTCGCTCACTCCGGGAGCTCTCGTACATCTGTACTCCGCCACGCTGTTCTGTAGCTGGTCCGGCTCTTTGTCAGACCACCGCCAGCTCACCGTCCATCGGCCCTCAGCGAATGACGCTACGAAGTCCTTGTCGACAACTTCCAGCGGCTGCGGACTATCCGTGGAACCTGCCAACATAAACCTCACACACTTCGTCGATTTATTAGACACACTCTTACGCGCCGGTGCACGACAGCACCCCTCGGGGTAAGGTTTCCCCCACTCAACGGTGTATTTAGAGTCAACACCCCTTTTCACTGTCACGCCTCCCATATGGTCGATAACATCGTTGCCCAGGAGGCACTCCACCCCAAGGTTTTCTAATCCCTTAACTACGAGCCCGGGAACTCTAAAACAGTGTCCCTGCAGCCCTATTACTACGTCACAGGACTTCGTCTCATGAGAAGTCCTACCATCCGCTGTAATCAACGGTCGTCCCCGACGGGGAAGTGAACCCGCCACCACCCGTGCACTAACAATTGTGCACTCACTTCCCGTGTCAACCAGACACCGGGAGCAACGACCGTTGAGAACAGCTTCAACGACCGGCATACGACGCGAAGTCAATACACCGGCCGTCCCTCGAATCGCCCGGCGGGCCCGACGCACCAAATGTGCTCCGCTGATGAGTCCACGCGCAGAGCAGGGACTCACCGTCGCCCCTTTACAGGGGCCGCCGCTTAATTGCGGTCGACTTCCATGTCGGAGGACGCTGCGCCCCGTGCTGCGCCCTCCGCATGAAAATGCGAGCTCGTCCGAGCTCGCGAGCGGCGTGACGTCGACGTCGACGCCGGCTCCTCGCAATCACGAGCGAAATGCCCGTGCTTGCCACACCGGTAGCATTGCGCTCCCGGGCACTCGCGGACCAGATGGTCGCCGCCACATCGGTAGCAGCGGAGCGTCCGGCGCGCAGAAGAGCGCGCAGAAGAGCGCTCCGAACGGCCCGCCCACCGAGACACAGAGCCGTCTCGCTCGTCCGACGCTTGAGGACCAGGAGAGCGGTCCCTCGAGCTGCTCGCTACTTGGGCGTAGCTGACTCGCTGCCTAGATGCAGCCACCACCCCAGATGGGCGGTTTCTAGCTGCAGCAGCCCTACGCGCACCAATTCTGGCGCGCACCGCCGACAGCACGCTGTCGAACTCGGAGGTGTAGGCCCCGTCTTTCGCCATAGCCCACTCATAGATTGAGTCGGGTAAGCCCTCATAAAACTTGACGCGGAACGCCAAGCACTCGGGTGTTAACCCTACACGGCGACCTAGACGCTCTAGGTCGTCCACAAAGGCGTCCACTGACTCGCCAGATCGAAGCTGACGAGTCGAGAAACGCCTCCACGCCTCTTGGCGAGGCACGCCAAACTCGGCGACCAGCGTGGCTTTCACCACGGCCCACTGTGAGGCGTCGCCCACGAGCATGCGCCGGTAAAGCCGGCGCGCGCTCCCATCCAGCATATGGTCGACCATTTCGCAAGGGTCGACCTGCTGGACACGGCATAGCCGCTCAAAGTCGGCCAGCCACTCAGTGACGTCAAGGGTGACGTCACCACCGAAACGCGGTAGAGCCCGCCCTATCCTGTCAAGGATCGGCCCTCGGGCCTGCATTAAGATGTTGGCCAACTGGCCAACATCTACCACGGGTCCCGCGGCCCGCTGCTCGGGTCTCTGACCCTCCTGACCGAAGTCATCGGATTCACTACCGGAACCCCCTTCGACAAACTCACGTTTGCCCCCGCCAACGGCCTCAGCCATAAAGCCGAAATAGCTTGTAATCAAGCAAAAGAAACAACGGGGCAAAGCCCTCTCACCTTCGCGCAGGTAAACCGCGCACAACGACGAGAATTCGTCCACTCGAGCAGAAATATTCTCGAACACACGGCAACGATGCTTACAACGCACAGGCCACCAACCGAATGACGCTCGACCGCTCGCAAAGCCAGCTTCACACACGCCAGCTGATACACGCCTCCGGCACTAGGCTCAAATCGCGGCCAATCAGCGCGCAGCAACGTGCGACGTCATACCTCGCACCAGTCGACTCAAGTGAGCCGCTATGACGTCACACCGCACGCCACTCGACAACAACGCCACAAATACCATGGTTAAAAAATCAGTTTTAGTTAAGTGGTTTAACCAGCCGCTTATACCAGCAGGCTACTTGCTATACAAAAAAGTATTTCAACGCACATCAATCAAATCTATCTTCCATAGAGACTGTACTAGAAAGTATTGTTTTATTAAAAAAGCGTTAGTTTAAATAAACGTTTGTCAAAAAACAATTGTGGCGTACCCCTTGTGCGTTGAATAAAAAACACCAGACTTGGTACACAACTTGGTATTGTTTCGTGATCGTTCTTGTTGTTGTTGTTGTTAGTCCAAACTGAAATTAAACAAAAGGTGGAACCTCGATTAAGCCCAGCCAAATCTCAAATTAAGCCCATATACTAACCAAATAAGTAAATATCCACAAACGAGACAAATCACATAACAAACGAGACAAATCACACACATAACATCAAACGACTCACGATTTCTGGCGTTCTCTAGGATGTCAATATCCCACAAATTCTCTATGATCTCCAATATCTCACAAATTCTCTACGATCTCCAATATCCCACAAATTCTCTAGGATCTCCAATATCTCACAAATTCTCGAAGGTATAACTCTCAGGTGTTAGCTCTCCACGGTTCAAACAGTGAAAAGGAAGACGCCAAGCGGCGCTGCCGTTGGTGTATACAATCTCAACGTAGCAACAATGCCGTTGGTATATATAAACAACAATAAACGTAGAGCTAAATTTTAACGAAAATTAAGATGATACATAATTTCTGTGGGTGTAACGCCCCGCCCGCCGTGCGAGCAGCACTTCCATTATCGTTACACCCTTAGGTTTCGATGCAACTCACGAATATATAAACGCACAATACAAAATACACTCGCAAACCCAACCAAAGCATAGTACACTCGTGTAGTGTACCGAGAAGGACGAACAATATCAATGCACAACATTTCCCGCGAACAAGATTAAACGACCAGATAGTACATTGTTCGCGGTTCCAGTGCCACAACAACATGCTGGTACACGTCCAGCAGAACAACAACTCCCCGGTGCGCCAAAATCATCACAACAATTATCCGGTGACACAGCAACGCCACAACACATTCATTCTCGATCAGGCCAACGCATCAGGCCACCTGTTCGTTTCTCGCCCTGATCTGATGAGGGGGCTCCTGTGGCGTACACACTTGTTCACACACACATGTTTCTTTTGTATTGATTGTCGCTGTATTATTTTAGTTTATGCGTTGCATGTTTATGTTGTGCGTATTAAGCATGCGTTATGTGTGTGTGCGTATCTTTGCGTTATATGCGTTGCGTGTTTGTTTCATTGCATAAATTAATTTCATTGTATAAATTTACACACTTCGCAATATGCTTGTATGTATGTTCGCACCGTGCACACCACCGGATGTGTTATTTTCGTCGCCTATTTGCGCCGTGTGTTTATGTCGCCGTCTGGCTATGTCATCGCCGTCTGGCTATGTCGTGTTTGTGTCGCGCTGTATATCCGCGCCGCCTGTGTGCTTGTGTCTGTCTGTCTGATCCGCCTGTGTGCGCTGCCCATTCTCCACGCAAGCCGGCGGAATTGCTACTGTGTGTTCACACCACCCACGACGATGGTAGTCCAGCTATTTCCCGCGACAATTCACACGACTGTTTGCTCAGACGTCGCACGGCACGTTCCAGACGGTCACGTGACCGGTGTCCTACATGGAGTGAAGGGATTCCGGCTGGTGCTAGACATAGGTGGATTCCGGCTGGTGTTGGACAAGTCAGTCGAGAATAGTGCGTGCTGTCACACAGTGCTAGAGTTGTTCGCTCGCTTCATTGTGTTCCCGCGACTTAGTCGTACTCCCCGCGTATTCGTGTCCAGCCGCTGCGGGTATCGTATCTTATTGTATTGTTTCGTAATTGTAATTATGTATTAATGTTATGTAAATGTGTGAATGTAATATATAGCTGATTTACTAATTGTTTTCTATGCATGTGTAGCGACCCAGTCCATAACTGTTGCGTCGTACTAATACCGCTAGATGACGCCATGTGTACACATTCACTGTTTGTATGCGCGATTTTCGACCTTATAGACTGTGACTGTGCGATAGCGTAACATAAGTACGTCTGATAGCACGATATACAGCAAATGTTTTTCATGATTATATATTAGTTATACAATTGATTGCCACACGTTGTACTATTTTACATTGCTATATATGTACGCTTCAAATCCTGGTCGCTGCGCTACGTGTAATATTTATATGTGTGTAAACTTGTGCATTTACTATGTGAGCATTATGCCCTGCATTAGACCGTTTCAAGTTAAGCACCATTATGGGGTAAATTTCGATGCCTTGCTTTGTCAAGTCAGTCGAACTTTGTGAAGTGAATACAGTGCTACGTGTTACAGTGAAAGTGTTGTGCTATCCCTCTCCTTTCGTTGGGTAATAGGTGGTAGTTTACGC
This sequence comes from Sacculina carcini, assembly GCA_916048095.2. Classification (NCBI taxonomy): domain Eukaryota; kingdom Metazoa; phylum Arthropoda; class Thecostraca; family Sacculinidae; genus Sacculina; species Sacculina carcini. Next base: position 5,525,941 of record OU696585.1, read on the forward strand.
TGGTAGCTCCGGTATTACCAGTATTGCATTCCACGGACCCGTCTCTTCCTTCTTTCTTGCCACTCTCCCCTTGGCTCAGGCCTCTCACCCACTGGAGGTGAGAGTGCTCGCTCCGGGTGCAGTACGATCCCGGAGCACACCGGTCCTGATTGAGCCCAGGCCTAAACAGGCTAGCAGAGGCGTGGGTTGCCCTGCTTCAAGAAGGGAAATTGCCGGGTCGCGTGTCGGTGAACACAGGCCACATTTGGCCCAATAGAATTGGACCCAAATCCAAAATTCTACACTGGTGACCCCGACAACCGGCATGCTAGAACCCGGAGGCACGACACCACAGGCACAGTCGCCCGACGGTAATGTGGATCTCACAACCACAGCCAAGCCGTGGACGACATTCCGCCTACCACCGTTCTGCGCTGACGAGCCCGAATTGTGGCTCACACAAGTGGAGTTCGCGTTCGACGTATCCGGTATCGACGATGGCCGCAGCCGTCTCAAAATGCTCGCGGCGAACCTTCCGATGCCGGTCGCGGTCCAAGTAAAGGACATCATCAGCCGACAGACTGCGACATTCACCGAACTCTGCGAAGCACTCCGTTCACGACTGGCTACCTCTCGCGCATCCAAACTCGAAGCACTGCTGCGCCATCAACAGTTAGGTGATCAGCGACCATCGCAACTGTTGCGCAACATGCGCAACGAAGTGACAGCGGTAGGAGATCCTGGAGACACCGGACTTCTGCGAACGCTATTTCTCCAGCGATTGCCACAAACAATCCGCACCGCACTGTCTCTCCTTCCAGAGAACAGTGACTTGGACGTGTTGGCTACCGCCGCTGATCGCTTTGCTCAAGCAACTGCCAATCAATCGGCTACAGTCTGGCCAGAAGTGGCGGCGATTCGGCAAGTAGAGCACGCTGCATCAGCTCCTACAGCACCAACCGTGTCCCACACGGAATTTTCTCAGCTGATGGGGAAAATGACGGAGCTCATCAGCGAACTGCAGCTCTCAAGGAGTCACGCAGCCGAAAGTCGCTCTCGCCCGCCACAGCGGAACCGCTCGCTGTCTCGTCGCAACTCCAGACCGAGCCAAAACCAGGTGCGCAGTGACGAAAATCGTGTTTGTCGCTTCCACCGCAGATTTGGCTCATCAGCTTACAGATGCGAGCTTCCGTGTACTTGGACTGCTACAGCCAACTCGGAAAACTGATGAGCCTGCGGCGCAGCGCACCAGCGTCGACGGGCGAAATTCACAAACCGGTGCCTCTCTTCTTTGTACAAGACAGCATGAATAGACGACGCTTCTTAGTGGACACCGGTGCCCAGGTGAGTGTTCTGCCTGTGTCAAGCTTGCCAGAACCTCCGCCGCAACAGTCTTCCAAGCTGTTAACGGCAAACGGTTCGCTCGTAAATGTCTATGGCACTCATGAGCTTACATTGACACTCACTCATGGCCCTCCGTTGCGCTGGAAATTTGTAGTCGCTGACACGACACTTCACATAATCGGCGCTGATTTGCTTGCACATTACCGTCTCATTGTCGATGTGCATCGCATGATGTTAAGCGATATTTCGGGACGTGTCCGCGCCCGAGGTACTGTGAATACCCTGACATCTCCTCGGCTACAGTGCCTTGTAGAAATTTCACCGGCGTTTCAGTCGTTACTCGCCGAATTTCCAGGTGTGGTGCGTCCGCCCGATCAGCCATTTCCGCTGCGTCATTCGGTAACGCACCATATCCAAACACACGGTCCGCCGAAATTCGCTAGACCACGCCGCTTGCCTCCCGACCGACTGAATGTGGCAAAGCAATCATTTTCCGATATGCAAAGGCTCGGAATCATGAGGCCATCGAGCAGCAGCTGGGCTGCACCACTGCATATGGTGCGCAAGAAACAGCCTGGCGAGTGGCGTCCGTGCGGGGACTACCGCGCCCTGAACGCGTGTACCGTACCGGACAAATATCCGATCCCGCACATTCAAGACTTCGTGACGAATCTGGCGGGTTGTCGTGTATTCACCACCTTGGATCTTGTGAGGGCGTACAATCAGATCCCAGTAGAGCCGAACGACGTCCACAAAACTGCAATTACTACACCGTTCGGGCTCTTCGAGGCTACGCGAATGCCGTTTGGTCTCCGCAACGCGGCCCAAACAATGCAACGCTTCGTTGATCAAATACTGGCAGGGCTCAACAATGTGTACGCGTACATAGATGATATTCTCATCGCCAGTTCCAACATGGCAGAACATGAAGTTCACGTACGCGCAGTCTTACGCCGCCTACAAAAATATGGAGTTATCATCAACCCAAATAAGTGCGTGTATGAGCAAGCCGAAGTATCGTTCCTGGGTCATCGTCTCACCGCCAATGGTATCTCCCCGTTGCCAGACAAAATAGACGCCATCATGTCATTTCCCAAGCCAGAAACACAGGCTCAGCTTCGTCGATTTCTCGGAATGACAGCGTTCTACAACCGCTTCTTGCCCGCTGCAGCAGAGCAACTGCAGCCGCTGCACAAACTAGTGGTGCCAGCCGGTAAGCGTTCTCGCCGACCCGTAAATTGGACTGGCGATGCACAAGACGCTTTCCAAAACATCAAAGAGAAACTGGCTGCTGCCGTCATGCTGACGCACCCAGTTCGCGACGCTCCAATCAGCCTACAGGTGGATGCGTCCGACAAAGCTATCGGAGCAGTCCTGCAGCAATATGCACACGACGACTGGAAGCCACTGGCATTCTTTTCAAAAGCGTTGCGTCCAACCGAGTGCCGCTACAGCACGTTTGGTCGTGAGCTCTTGGCAATCTACTTGGCCATCCGAAGATTTAGGCACGCAGTGGAGGGCCGACCATTGATTATTTTCACAGACCATCGCCCACTCGTCACCGCTGTGAACTCTCATTCGGACCGCTATTCTCCACGAGAAATTCGTCATCTTGAGTTCATAACCCAGTTCACGACGGATATCAGACACGTGGCGGGCTCCGACAACGTTGTAGCTGATGCTTTATCGCGCACAATCAGCGTTCTGTGTCATCCAAAACCACCACTTCACGATTTCGATGCGTTAGCAGCCGCACAGCAAGCCGATGTCGCCTTGCAGCGGTTAGAAGACACGGAACATTCGCTACGGCTACGCAGAATCAAACTCGCAAGCGGTGCACTCTTGCTATGTGATGAATCGACAGGCCGCCCTCGTCCAATCATACCGACAAGCTTCCGCAGACATTACTTTTCTCTGTGGCACAATATGTCGCATCCGGGTGTTCACGCCACACAAAAACTGATCACATCTCGCTGTGTTTGGCCAAATATGAAGCGTGACATTCAACAGTGGACACGCTCATGTTTATCATGTCAACGCGCCAAGGTCCACAGACACACACGAGCTCCAATCGGCACCTTTGACGTGCCCAGCGACCGATTCCGACATGTGCACGTCGACTTGGTTGGTCCGCTGCCTGCATCCAACGGAATGACGTACGTACTCACATGCATCTGTCGCTTCACAAGGTGGGCAGAAGTGATACCCATTGCTGACATGCGAGCCGAAACAGTATGTCGTGCATTTTTGCTTGGCTGGTTAGCGCGATTTGGTGTCCCTGAAATTGTGACAACAGACAGAGGTACGCAATTCACCGGCACTCGCTGGCAGCAACTGTGTGAAGTCATGGGCTTCAAACACAAAACTACATGCAGCTACCATCCGGCAAGCAATGGCCTTGTTGAGCGTCTGCATCGCCAACTTAAGGCATCACTGCGAGCGCACATGTCAGTCAATTGGACGGACACTCTGCCAATTGTTCTTCTTGGTTTACGAACGGCCGTCAAAGCAGACCTGCAAGTGTCATCCGCCGAACTAGTATACGGCACGCCGCTACGCATTCCATGCGAAATGATTGTGCCTCGTACAGGACGCGCCCAACAGCCGCAAACATCGCTCGCGTATGCAGACACATTGAGGCGATCCATGGCCCATATCAGACCAACGCCACCGCGTCACACGTCTGCCAGATCCCACGTGCCATCCGCCCTTGTATCGTGCAGCCATGTATTTGTCCGCCATGAAGCGCGTCATACTCCGCTTGATTGTCCCTACGACGGTCCTTTTCGTATTGTCAGCCGGACGGATAAGACAATTACAATCCAGCGCCGTTCGAAAACAGACACAGTCTCCATCGATCGAGTCATCCCGGCCGTTGTTGGAAACGTCGAACCATGCACGTCACACACCAGTGATCCGAAATCAGCAACTAAACTGTTCCTTTCACAGCCATGCACGGGACCAGATCCTTTGCTGAAGATGCGCGGGACAAAAACGGTCAGTAGTGCAACGACAACACGGCCGCAAATCATCAGATCATCACAAGTGTCACCACAATCTAAACGACCACAGGATCAACAACAAACACAACCTTCACAACAACGAAACAGGCAAACACATAAACGACAGTTATCACCACCAACTGAATCCACACAACCATCATCCATTTTGCAGACTCGTGTAGGACGAATTGTGCGAACTCCCAAACGGTATCGAGTCTCCTTCCTAGTCAACTCTGACGGGGGGGTAGTGTAGCGACCCAGTCCATAACTGTTGCGTCGTACTAATACCGCTAGATGGCGCCATGTGTACACATTCACTGTTTGTATGCGCGATTTTCGACCTTATAGACTGTGACTGTGCGATAGCGTAACATAAGTACGTCTGATAGCACGATATACAGCAAATGTTTTTCATGATTATATATTAATTATACAATTGATTGCCACACGTTGTACTATTTTACATTGCTATATATGTACGCTTCAAATCCTGGTCGCTGCGCTACGTGTAATATTTATATGTGTGTAAACTTGTGCATTTACTATGTGAACATTATGCCCTGCATTAGACCGTTTCAAGATGCCTTGCTTTGTCAAGTCAGTCGAACTTTGTGAAGTGAATACAGTGCTACGTGTTACAGTGAAAGTGTTGTGCTATCCCTCTCCTTTCGTTGGGTAATAGGTGGTAGTTTACGCTGGTAGCTCCGGTATTACCAGTATTGCATTCCACGGACCCGTCTCTTCCTTCTTCCTTGCCACTCTCCCCTTGGCTCAGGCCTCTCACCCACTGGAGGTGAGAGTGCTCGCTCCGGGTGCAGTACCATCCCGGAGCACACCGGTCCTGATTGAGCCCAGGCCTAAACAGGCTAGCAGAGGCGTGGGTTGCCCTGCTTCAAGAAGGGAAATTGCCGGGTCGCGTGTCGGTGAACACAGGCCACATTTGGCCCAATAGAATTGGACCCAAATCCAAAATTCTACACATGCTTAACCGTACTTAACAAGTGTAGTTAACAAGTGGTGACCCCGACGTCATAGAATTGTATATTATTATATGCGGACACCGTGTTCAACAAGTGGTGAACTCGCTAACAACTAACCACTAACAGTGGTTGTAGTAACAGCTACTTCACGCATTAACCAACTCTTACAGGTTTTACAGGTACACTTGCATCTAACATCATGAGTCTTGATCTTCGATCTCGATCTTGGTCTTGATTTTTGCGCGTCTTGCCTTGTATCGCGTATTGCCTTGTGTTGCGTCTTGGCTTATCTTGCGCGTATTGCCTTGTGTTGCGTCTTGGCTTATCTTGCGCGTATTGCCTTGTGTTGCGTCTTGGCTTATCTTGCGCGTATTGCCTTGTGTTGCGTCTTGGCTTATCTTGCGCGTCTTGGCCTACATCGCGTCTGGGCTTACATCGTGTATTGGCTTATCTTGCATCTTGGTTTTTATTGAATCTTGTGTTATATATCTTGTATAATCTTGTATTATACCGTGTGTTCTTGCATTCGAGCGTACTACTTACTTGCGAACGGCATATCGTTTTGGTACACATCTGCGCTTAACCTACTGCGTTTTTTCGATTCTGGTTGAATTAGCCTGGAGATGGACAGTCAGTCTAAATCTTCAAAGAAGCACGCCAGCAAAGGCGACAATCAGTCAGCCAGCGACACTCAGTCTACCAGCCAAGTCATATCTACCAGCGAATCTGCCGCCGCTCGTCAGTCTACAGGTGACAAACAAACCCAACAGACAGCCGTTATGGGCCCGCCTCCTGCTTTTGTAGAAGAACACCCACACATATGGGTTATTCAGCCGGATCTGTATTTCGCTAGGGCTCAAATAACAGACGACATGCTTCGTTTTCAAACTGCAGCGTCTCTTCTGCCTCCCCATCATGTGATGGAATTTATCGACATGATTCGACAGCCGCCAGCCGATGCTTACACGCAGCTTTGTCAGGCTCTGCAGGCTCGCTTAGGCAAGACGACTGAACAAAAACTACGCTCAGTGCTGGAATCACAAGAGCTCGGAGACCGTCGTCCCAGCCAGTATCTACGGCATCTCCAAGAATTGACACGACCGTATGTCAAAGACGGGGAGTCACCTTTGCTGAGGCAAATATTTTTGAAGGGCATGCCTGAGGACGTAATGCTTTTCTTGCAGTTTTTTCCCGACGACACTCTGCTTGACACACTGGCAGGTACGGCAGATATAATTATTTCTGCCATGCCACGCGCCAAGGCAGCAATAAACAGGGTACAGTGTTATGAAGCCACCGCTGATACTACCTGCACTTAAGCTCAGCAAAACATGGAAGAGCTAAAGACAATCAAACAGCAGCTAAATGAAATTCAGCGAATGCTCAGCAGATTGTCAACCGAACAGCGAACGTCGCGTAGTCGCGCAAATTCTTCAGAGCGGCAATCACGCATCCAACGCACCAAATCTCCGCGAAAATCTGCCGCATCCGGATAACACTCAACAGGTGAGCACAGTGCACCACCAGACAAGAAATACTGCTGGTATCACTGGAAATTCGGTGAAAAGCTCAGACCTGTGTGAAACCGTGCTCGCATCATTTAAACTGAACGGAGGGCGTGAAAGATCGCCTATTTCACCCCTCACATCATCCATCCATGGCGACAATTCTTTACCATTTTATATCCGCGATCCAACAACAGGCTGCAATTTTCTCATCGACACTGGCGCTCAATATAGTTTATTGCCCGCCAAATGCAAACTGGTGCGTAGCTCCACTGCTTCACAGCCAGTGAAATCTCCCTTGGTGCTACAATCTGTGAATTCATCGCAAATCAACACCTACGGAAGCATTTCTACCTGCGTGTCTTTAGGTCTCAGACGCAATTCTCACTGGACCTTCATAATTGCCGATATTGACACAGCCATCATTGGTATCGACTTCCTCTCTCACCACAATATCAACGTTATCCCGCGTGAGCGTCAAATTGTGGACGGCGAAACCGGTTTGAAAGCCACAGGCATAACTCGCCGGAGCTCGCTCAATATTTCAGTGTGCGCTCCTCAGCACGACAAAGTGTATGTAGATTTACTGTCAAAGTACCCTGGGTTGTTGTCTCCAATGGTATTTACTAGTACATCTAATCATGGCGTTTTTCATCGCATTCAAACACGAGGAAAGCCTGTTTTTTGCCGCCCGCGAAAGCTTGATGCGGCCAGGCTCAAGATAGCCAAAGATGAGTTCCAACGCATGCTCGATCAAGGTATAATACGCCCTAGCCAGAGTCCGTACGCGTCTGCCCTACACTTGGTGCCAAAAGCGCGAGATGGCGAATGGAGGCCATGCGGAGACTACAGAGCTCTCAATAATATCACAGTACCCGATAGATACCCAATTCCCTATTTACAAGATCTTACAGCAGCTCTGCACGGAACCAACATATTCACCAAAATAGATCTGGTGAAAGCATTCTTTCAAGTGCCTGTAAATCCACAAGATATTTCAAAGACTGCCATTTGTACACCCTTTGGATCCTTTGGAATGCTGCGAATGTTTTTTGGCTTGCGTAACAGCGCGCAAGCCATGCAGCGTCTGCTGGATACAATTTTTCGCGGACTTGATTTCATATTCGTCTACATTGACGATATTTTGATTGCTAGCAAATCAAAAACCGAGCATTTGAGACATTTAGATATAGTTTTTGATCGGTTACATGCACATGATATTAAGATTAATATCAAGAAATGTGTTTTTGGCAAGCGCGAAATAACGTTTTTAGGTCACAGAATCACCGAACGCGGCATCTCACCGTATGACGGTGCAACGAAGGCTATCACCGAATACCCACGTCCTGTTTCGCACCAACAATTGCGCAGGTATTTAGGCATGGTGAATTTTTATCATCGTTTCTTGCTGAACGCCGCGACTCTTCTCGCGCCCCTCCATCGTTTGCTGACAAATAACGCCAAGCGCTCCAAGGTGCCTGTCGTGTGGACAGATGAGGCAGAGCAAGCATTTGATGAGAATAAAGCCGCTCTCAGCTCAGCTACTATCCTTTGCCATCAGAACGAATCAGCTCAACTTAGGTTATTCACTGACGCCAGCAATTCAAGTATAGGTGCTGTACTACAACAAATGAGTGACGGTGTCTGGCAGCCATTGGCCTTTTGGTCTAAGCAGCTCAACTCCGCTCAAACAATGTATAGCGCTTTTGGTCGCGAGGTAATTGCTGTTTACTTATCGGTGCGTCATTTTCGTCCATACTTGGATGGTCGTGAATTTATCATCTTCACCGATCACAAACCTATTGTGCACGCTATTAGAGCACCCACAGCTAATCATTCACCACGTGAGCAGCGTCATTTGGATTTTATTCCGCAATTTACATGAGATGTGCCTCACATCAGTGGTAAAGACAATGTTGTCTCAGACGCTCTGTCTAGAATATGTTCTTGCAGTGATCTACCAAGTGTTAATATCAGAGAAATGGCAGAAGCACAGCAAGCCCAGTCCGATTTAATCGATTCAGCGAGTAGTTTAAAGTTGCAGTGGATTGAATTTCTCGCCATTTCCGACCGCAAACTCCTGTGCGACACGTCCTTAGACAAGCCAAGCCCCTTTGTGCCCGAAGCGATGCGTAGGCGTGTTTTCCAGTCACTTCACAATATGTCTCACCCGGGTCGAACCGCCACGCTCAAGCTTATAGCTGAACGGTTTGTTTGGCCACACATGCGCAGAGACGTCGCTAGTTGGACACGCACTTGTTTACAGTGTCAACAATCGAAGGTCTCACGACACAATTCGTCACCTGCTGCCCAGTTTCAACCACCATCACAGAGATTCGAACACATCCATGTAGATATAGTAGGTCCGCTACCGTACTCGCACAATTGCCAGTATATTCTGACAATTGTTGATCGGTTTACTAGATGGCCTGAGGCATGTCCGATACCTGATGTATCAGCTGAAACTATTGCTCGATATTTCGTATCCACGTGGATATCCCGTCTCGGTGTGCCAGCTACTATAGTGTCTGACAGAGGTAGTCAGTTCACTTCAAACTTGTGGCGACAAATTAATAATCGTTTAGGGGCTCATATCCGTTTCACTACTGCTTACCATCCTGCGGCGAACGGAATGGTCGAGAGACTGCACCGACAATTGAAAAGCGCTTTACGAGGGTGCATAAATTGGGTGGACAGATTATCAATTGGTCTATTAGGCATCAGAGCCTGTATTAAAGAACCACTCAATTGTTCCTGTGCTGAACTTGTTTACGGTGCCAAACTTCATCTTCCTAGCGAATTTTTCCACACAAATACTAACAAAACCGACGCGTGTGAGCTTGCAAAACAGCTCTCTCAGCATATCAGCTCCGTGAGACCACAGCAGCCGATACCTGTCGACAAAGCAGTCTTCAAGCTGCCTGCGCTGGATTCGGCCGACTTCGTGTTTGTGCGGCACGACGGTCATCGCCGTCCATTGCAGCCGGTGTACGACGGGCCGTACAAGGTGCACAACAGAACACCGGAGACGTACACCATTGAACGCAATGGCTCAGATGTCCTCAACATTGACCGACTGCGACCAGCCTTCATTGACAACAATATACAGCCAACGCCGGAGACAGATAGTACATTGTTCGCGGATCCAGTGCCACAACAACATGCTGGTACACGTCCAGCAGAACAACAACTCCCCGGTGCGCCAACATCATCACAACAATTATCCGGTGACACAGCAACGCCACAACACATTCATTCTCGATCAGGCCAACGCATCAGGCCACCTGTTCGTATCTCGCCCTGATCTGAGGAGGGGGCTCCTGTGGCGTACACACTTGTTCACACACACATGTTTCTTTTGTATTGATTGTCGCTGTATTATTTTAGTTTATGCGTTGCATGTTTATGTTGTGCGTATTAAGTATGCGTTATGTGTGTGTGCGTATCTTTGCGTTATATGCGTTGCGTGTTTGTTTCATTGCATAAATTCATTTCATTGTATATATTTACACACTTCGCAATATGCTTGTATGTATGTTCGCACCGTGCACACCACCGGATGTGTTATATTTGTCGCCTATTTGCGCCGTGTGATTACGTCGCCGCCTGGCTATGTCATCGCCGTCTGGCTATGTCGTGTTTGTGTCGCGCTGTATATCCGCGCCGCCTGTGTGCTTGTGTCTGTCTGTCTGATCCGCCTGTGTGCGCTGCCCATTCTCCACACAAGCCGGCGGAATTGCTACTGTGTGTTCACACCACCCACGACGATGGTAGTCCAGCTATTTCCCGCGACAATTCACACGACTGTTTGCTCAGACGTCGCACGGCACGTTCCAGACGGTCACGTGACCGGTGTCCTACATGGAGTGAAGGGATTCCGGCTGGTGCTAGACATAGGTGGATTCCGGCTGGTGTTGGACAAGTCAGTCGAGAATAGTGCGTGCTGTCACACAGTGCTAGAGTTGTTCGCTCGCTTCATTGTGTTCCCGCTACTTAGTCGTACTCCCCGCGTATTCGTGTCCAGCCGCTGCGGGTATCGTATCTTATTGTATTGTTTCGTAATTGTAATTATGTATTAATGTTATGTAAATGTGTGAATGTAATATATAGCTGATTTACTAATTGTTTTCTATGCATGTTTAACCGTACTTAACAAGTTTAGTTAACAAGGTGCGAAAACATTCAATGAACATTCAGCATATGCACATGTTCACTGGGCGTAGTATCAAGTTGACAAATTGGCATGTCAAGTCATACATTGTATAACATGCGCGCGCAAACACAAACATACAGACACGAAGTTCAACACACATCGATTAGTGAATGAAACAATGTGACGACAAGCGAATATAGCCACCTATCGGCATAAACCTGCTAAGTAGTCGACTATAGATGGCGCTCTTTAATCGCACACAATTCGACCGTCCAAATTACATCATACATGCAAGCACCAGATATCAGCAGGCTTACATAACAATCATACAATACAGGTAGGCGCGCAGACATGCACATATATTCATTTTAAAAGCACGCACGCGAGACGCCTCACAGTTTCGACCACCGACCAATCAATTGGAATCGGACAATACAACACAGGTTAAAATTCAGGTAGGCAATAACGATGAATGACGCTAGCGCACAGACAAATGTACATAAACTCATACAAAACAGTGGTTTCAATGGCAACTCATATTCATACAGCACCTTCTAATATACACAATTTCGTAATTGGCCTCCGATAAGTACCCGCAGCTGTCCTCACCATAACAGATCGAACCAAGTCATCGGAGCCCTTATCCACAGATACCACCAGACCTGGAGGCCACTTATTTATTCCGCAGGTATGCTGTCCAGCTCATTAGAATTGGATACGAACTTGGTGAGCCGGAACCCTCTGGTCGCCAAACATCCACGAGTTCTTTAACAAACGGTAAAGCCGAATGCACGGATTCGACAGCTTTATGATAATCATCAACGTAGAAGTTTCTCAAGATTGTGTCCAATACATGATGAGGGTATTTACCACTGAACTCTGTCGATATCTGCCGGAGAGCATAGTTGACTACGCTTGGGCTCCATGTCCCGCCAAAAAGATGTGAAGTCATCCGCAATTCTACAATCGAGCTAATGGTATCGTTCCCTTGGAACCATAAAAACCTGAGAACATCTCTATCTTCAACTGGCACTCTCACCTGGTGAGACATCGCCTCTATATCAGCAGTGAAAGCTACCGCTCCTTCACGAAAACGCAGTAGCACACCTATGAGTTTATTCGCCAAATCAGGACCTTGTTACACATAATCATTCAAGGAACACCTACCGAATGCCGCAGCGCAATCGAAAACAATTCTGACTTTACCAGGTTTATTCGGATTGATTACAACATGATGTGGCAGGTACCACACCTTCCCATTATCTCTGCTCAGTTCCAACTCAGGTATTCGTTCGGCATATCCCTTTTCAATCATCTTATCTATATTATCGGTATACTTGAGTTTCATGTCGTTGTCCTTTTCTAAACGTTTCCCCAAAGATATCAAACGCCTTTCGGTTAAAGCACTGTTGTTGGGTAGCGACGGTGATTCGGATTTGAATGGATCTTGACACTATAATGACCATCATCAATCATACTGGAGCTTTCCCACATCTGCAAAACCTTTCTGTCGTTCACCGATAACCCAACGGATTCTATCGCGGACCCTACAAGATCCCATAAAATGGTCATATCTCTATTGAGCGGCATATTTCGTACGAAATATGAGGATCTACGACGTGGAAATGAACAATCGACCGATCCATTCACCGCCCAGCCCAATGTGGTGTGAATAGCGAATGGTTCTCCTTGTTTGCCTACTCTGGTCTCCTTAGGTATGAATACATCAGTGCAATTCTGACCAATGAGCAGTTCAACATCCCCAACCTGGACCTCTGGAAGCATAATGTCTCGTATATGTGATCAATTCTTTACATCGAACTGTAATTGCATGGGCATGTGTGTGTATGTGTGTGTGTGTGCTTGTGTGAGTCGTGCGTTGTCGTATATTGTGAGTTATCCACATGTGTGTATGTATGTGCGTATTTGCTGACCTGTTCTGCGGAGTGTTCGATTAGCATGTGTGTGTGTATGCGCGCGTATGTATGTGTGTATGTGTGTGTGTGCGTCTGCGTGTGTGCTTGTACAATATGCTGAGAGGAGTTCGGTGCGGCGGCACTGAAGCAGCCGGAAGTCTGGTTGGAGAAGGGTGGCAGTGCGAATGTGAGTGTATCGCGGGGTCGTTGTGTTGCCGGCGGTGTTTGGTGTGGCTAGCCCAGGAGATGGAGAGTTGTATTGGTGTGGTGTTGTGGCATTTATTTCCATTGTGTTTTTAACCTAGAATTATACGTTCCCAATTTGTGTTTTTTTACAACCACATGAACCTAGTGGCCAACCCTGACAAATCTATATTGAGTGTTGGACGCACCGTCACCTGTGGAATATTGTAACTATCCATGGTATCGTGAACATCGGTAATAGACAATGAAGTGACCTTGACATCGAGCGAAACGTTTGCTTCAGCAATCGTTGTGAGCTTTATACGATGGCTAGAGTCCGATGCTCCTAACCTCTCACACAAACTCTCACTGTAATATGTGGAATTTGAGCCTGAGTCTAGCAGAGCATACGTATCAACGTATCTTAAAGAACCACCACATCTGACTCTAACAGGAACAATCGGCAGTGCTAACTTCATATTCTGACCAGATGCGAAATGACTAGACCTAGTTGACACTTTCGGAAAAGTTTCAAGTTGAGACTGCTCAGTATTCTTTGTTGGCAAGTGTAGATATTGACTATGAGCTTTACCACAGCCATCTACAGAACATGCGAAATCCTTTGAACAGCTCTCGTCCTTGTGGCCGTACGAAAAACAGATCGAACAAAGTCCCTTCAATTTCACTACGTTCCATCTCTCTTTAATCGACATATTCTTGAAGCGTGTACATTTCAGAATGTAGTGCTGCTGATCACAACATGGACATTTGCTGGGATCTCTATCAAAGTGCAGTACAAAGGTGTGTGCCCCACCACATTTGCTACACTTGTCATTAGATTTGCACTCTTTAGCGTAGTGCCCGCTCTTCAGACATATCATACATATGTTTCTATTTCGAACCAAAGTATGACGCTTATTGAGATCAGTTTCCAACAACAGTGGACACCTTTTGGTCGAATGAGCCCCAATACAAATGTTACACTTACTCTCATATTTGCTATCAGCTTGTGTGTACCAGCTCACGCGACTTGTCTGGTTCTCTCTGATCGGCTCACGTCTGACTTTCTCCGACTTGCTGTTTAGGTCCCTGATTTTGACAGCCTGCAACGAAGTTATCGGATCACAAGCAAGTGGAACATGGAACTGGAAGATTTAAAAATCGAGGGTGAAATGAAGGCGACTATAGCAGAGTTGAGCGTGTTGGGATCGCAGCATGGTTCAAACGCTAGTATATCTGGAACCATACCCAAAGCAGTCCCTTCAGGGCAGAACGCTGATTCATCACCGCTCGGGCATCGATATTTACCGGTTATGTCAACTGAGCCAGTGGATCGCCCCTCGATCCAGTTGAATGAGGAGAATGGGGTGTCCTCAGTAGCCTCGGTCTTGGATAGGCTGGCTGATCTGCTGACAGACAAGCACAGCAAGACTAGACTGTCTCCTCAAGAACCAGATGTTTTCAGTGGAGATCCTCTCCAATTTATCATTTGAATGCAATCGTTTGAGACCTTTGTAGAATCCCGCGTCCCGGAATGTGACTGCTGTATTATTTAAAGAGATATACCTCTGGTGAAGCCCTGGACGCCGTTAAATGGTTTCTTTCGGTGAGAGCAGGATATTCTTATAGGAGGGCCAAGGCGATTCTACAGGACAGGTATGGGGACCAACTCACCACTTTCAATATTCTAACGAACAAACTATATCAGTGGCCTGCTGTAGCGGCCCATGATGGCTTGGCGCTGGCCAAATTTTCCGATTTTTCACAGTACTGTCTCAGTCTATCATTTGCCGTAACGGCGCTGCGGTATCTAGATGACCCCCGAGAGAACCAGCGATTACTGCAAAAGATTCCTGATAACATTGTTCAGAAGTGGGCAGTGGTGGTAGATGATTGGCGAATCTCTTCCCAAAATTCACAAAAGTGTCACATGTATCCCTCCTTTCACCAGTTTTGTGAGTTCTTGGAACATGTCAGCTCTGTCAGCTCACCAACTCTGTCAGCTCTGAAATGGAAAGAATGCTCAAGGATGGAGTTATCGAAGAAAGCAGCTCACCATGGAGGGCGCAAGTGCTGGTGGTGGCAAATGAGCGCCAAAGAAAAAACTTAGTGGTTGATTATAGCAAAACAATGGAATATATACACTTTATTAGACGCATATCCTCTGCCAAAAATTCACGAGCTCGCTGAGAAATTATCGCATTAAAAGGTTATCAGTTCGTTGGATCTAACAGCTGTGTATCACCAAATCCCCATAAACGACGAAGATTATACGGCTTTTGAAGCCAATGGATTTTTTTTATCAGTTTTGCAGAGTACCCTTTGGTGTCACCAATGGTGTTGCTTGTCTTCAAAGAACTATAGACAACATCATCCGGTATCATAAACTACGTGGCGACTTCGCCTATTTGGACGATATAGTGATTGCCGGGAAAACACTGGACGAGCACGACATCAATTTGCGAAATTTCCTAACAACTGCCAAACTTCACAAACTTACGTTCAACGACAGCAAATCGGTTATGTCTACCACTTCTATCGATTTCCTCGGATATACTATTACACACGGTTATTTGAGACCCGATTTCGAAAAAATGCGTCCTCTAAAAGAATTGCCGGCTCCATGCAATCGTGCTGCATTACGCCGTGTACAGGGTTTTTTCTCGTACTATTCGCAATGGGTATCCAAGTTTTCCGATAAAATTTGGTCACTTGTGAAGACTGACACGTTTCCATTGGATTCATTAGCTCTACATTCATTCCACAATCCCAAAAAGAAATTGAGAGGGCCGTTGTGCATTCTGTCGATGATAACCTAGCTTTGGCTGTTGAGACTGATGCCTCGGCTGCAGCCATCGCTGCCACTCTCAACCAGAAGGGTCGACCAGTTGCATTTTTATCTCGTACTTTGTCACCGACTGAATGCAAGCACTCCGCAGTTGAGGAAGAAGCATGTGCGTTAGTGGTGTCAGTAAAGAGGTGGTCTCATTATTTAACTGGGCGTCGATTTCAGTTGGTCACTGATCAGCAAGCTGTAAGTTTTATGTTCGACAAAATTAAACTGGGAAAAATAAAAAATGATAAAATTCATAGATGGAGAATCGAATTGGGGTGTTATGATTATGACATCATTTACCGACCAGGCAAAGACAACACCACTGCAGACGCGCTCTCGCGGACTCACTGTGGTGCGACTGCCACCTACGGAAAACTCGCTGAACTTCACGGACAACTCTGCCACCCAGGTTTCACTAGACTTGCGCATTTTGTGAGGGTCAGGAATCATCCGTATTATTTTGAGGACGTCAAGAGAGTATGTTCAGAATGTTCAGAGTGTGCTCGTCTGAAACCTAGATTCTACAAACCTCCTCCTTGTCACTCATCAAAGCCACTCAACCGTTCAAACGGCTCAGTATTGATTTCAAAGGGCCCCTTCCGTCGTCATCTAGAAATCACTATATTTTGACGGTGGTAGACGAATATTCTCTTTTCTGTTTGCGTTTGCCTGTGAAACTACGAATACCCGAACTGTGTTGAACTGT
The DNA here is from genome assembly GCA_916048095.2 of Sacculina carcini. Taxonomy (NCBI): domain Eukaryota; kingdom Metazoa; phylum Arthropoda; class Thecostraca; family Sacculinidae; genus Sacculina; species Sacculina carcini. Next base: position 5,542,545 of record OU696585.1, read on the forward strand.
CTTAATAAAAAAATTGCCATTTTTGGAATGCCCTCATATATTCGCTCGGATCGAGTTGCATCTTTCATGTCAAAATACCTCCGGGATTTCCTGTGTAACATGGGTATCGCGACAAGCAGGATGACCCCCTACAATCCACAGTGCAACGGACAGTGCGAACGATTCAATGGTATCCCATGGAAAAACATGACACTCGCACATGCTTCAAGAGGCCTTCATGAAAAACAGTGGGATATGTTGTTGACAGAAGCTCTATATTCCATTAGAAGTCTACTGTGCACTGCTACAAATTCCACTCCCCATTAGAGAATTTTCAACTATCAACGTCGGTCCCTCAGCGGGCACTCTTTACCGACGTGGCTGTCCACTCCTGGACCTGGGGGCTACGACCATTTACCCCAACGTACCAACTGATCCAACGCTAAAACGATGCGATGAAAACCAGCGATAGCAAAGATAGGGCGCATTTTCCAATGGCGTACCTAGTGACTGAAAATTACGCGAGTGACCATTTGGTCCAATTTCCCATCAGCCGTATGAACTTCAGTGGTTTTCAAACTGTTTAATGCTTAGATGTGCCGTTTAATGATTGCCCTGTGTGAACTGGGCGTTTGTGTAACTGGTGAACTGTGTAAACTGTGTAAACGTCTGTGTAAACTGGGCGTATATACGTTTGTGTATATATTCAATATAGGCTACCTGCGTGAGATAGCCAACTAACCTCAGGGCGTTAATGGTTCAAACCCCGGCGGGTAAATCATCTGGGCGAATTCTACAATCCCACAGCCCCTGTCCACCCAGCAGTGAATGGTACCAGATATCAGTCATGTGTTGTGTCATGCATTCTGGGGAGGTGGCCCTCTCTAATACGTCTAGCGTGGAGAGGGTCGGTTCTGCGGTGGCAGCGAGCTGCACGGGACACACCCGTGTTAACAAGTTTCGGCTTCTTCCTGTGTAACCTTTTACATCGAGCTTTTAATGCGACCATTTGTTAGTTGATCAAATTTAGATGCAGCCCGTCGAAGTTCATATCGAAAAAACACATTTCACAATCATTTCGCGTTATTTTATTACCAACCCTGCATACAGTCGACAGTCGCAAGCAAAAAATGGTTACGTGTGGTCAAGTAGAGCATTATACGAATATTCTATAGCGTTTCATTATTCAGAATACGAGGTGTAGTTTTGAAATCGCCACATTCCGCCGTAAGTCAGCACTATCGAACCTGAGGTGATCACTCAACAAACAATTGCGCTCAAAATTCATAGATATGACGCACAGCCAGGTCATGTACTCGGTATGCGACACGAATATGAGTCTCCGATCATCACGCTTCATGCATGCATTATGCTTCAAGTTATTGTCGGCGACCAATCCAGTATGAGATGTGTTGCACCAGGCGAAATGCTGTCATCACCATCCCCTCAGGCCGTACACCTGTGCACAGGCAAACATTCAGTGAGTTCACATGTAATACCTTATGAAAACACATGCTAGCTCATCCATAAGTTGTAAAGGAACCTTGCAGAACATGAAGGGGACAGCTGAAAACTAGTCAGCAGCGGCAGGCAAAATGACAAACAAGCACACGTATACACTCAACATTAGTGTAGCACATTTCTAGCACCATATTATTATAGCACATTTGTTGTCAACTTGGGCTTGGTACATGACATCCACTATGTCTACAATGGCTACAGGTCCCCCTTTCACTAAGGAAAGTATTATCCGCTCAAAGGCGGGGTTATCATAGCTGCCACGCTACTCGCTGTGGCCTGCTCTTCATGGATATAAACGGAATACGCATAACGAACACACAAACACACATGAAAACAAACATCACACATTCAAAAAACATTACAACACACATTTTGAAAACGGGTTTTCATATATACATACCCAACAATTAAATATAAACACACACAACCAAGCACATATACATATATATATATATATATATATATATATATATATATATATATATATATATATATATATATATATATATATATATATATATATATATATATATATATATATAAATATAAATAAACATATATACAATTTTTTTTAAATACATGCACACACAATACACAGAACACGAGAGTATGCTTTTGAGCAATAGTACCAAACACACACACATACACCACAGGGATAAATACAAAAATGAACATAATGTACGATTATGAGAGAGCACTCGGATATGATTTTTTTTGTTTTTGTTTTTTGTTGTTTTTTTTTGTTTTTTTTTTCAATGCACACACACACACACATATATACATACATATACACGAGGAATGAAGCGCGAAGCTTGAGTATACATTACACCGGCAGTACCCAAGATGGATTTGAAGAATGAAGCCTATAATCATACCAAAAGAAGAAGAAGTTACAAGAATACCAAAACATCGCCAACCAATAAGCCACAAAACAGCTTCTTCAAGAAGCCATCGCTCGCGAAACCGGCCCAAAACAGCTGCAAGAATACCAAAACATCTCCAACCACAAAGCCACAAAACAGGTTCTTCAAGAAGCCATCGCTCACTAAACAGGCCCAAAACAGCTGCAAGAATACCAAAACATCTCCAACCAATAAGCCACAAAACAGCTTCTTCAAGAAGCCATCGCTCACAAAACCGGCCCAAAACAGCTGCAAGAATACCAAAACATCGCCAACCAATAAGCCACAAAACAGCTTCTTCAAGAAGCTTCAAGAAGCCATCGCTCACGAAACCGGCCCAAAACAGCTGCAAGAATACCAAAACATCGCCAACCAATAAGCCACAAAACAGCTTCTTCAAGAAGCTTCAAGAAGCCATCGCTCACGAAACCGGCCCAAAACAGCTGCAAGAATACCAAAACATCTCCAACCAATAAGCCACAAAACAGCTTCCTCAAGAAGCCTCAAGAAGCCATCGCTCACTAAACAGGCCCAAAACAGCTGCAAGAATACCAAAACATCTCCAACCAATAAGCCACAAAACAGCTTCTTCAAGAAGCTTCAAGAAGCCATCGCTCAATAAACCGGCCCAAAACAGCTGCAAGAATACCAAAACATCTCCAACCAATAAGCCACAAAAAAGCTTCTTCAAGAAGCTTCAAGAAGCCATCGCTCACTAAACAGGCCCAAAACAGCTGCAAGAATACCAAAACATCTCCAACCAATAAGCCACAAAACAGCTTCTTCAAGAAGCTTCAAGAAGCCATCGCTCACTAAACAGGCCCAAAACAGCTGCAAGAATATCAAAACATCGCCAACCAATAAGCCACAAAAAAGCTTCTTCAAGAAGCTTCAAGAAGCCATCGCTCACTAAACAGGCCCAAAACAGCTGCAAGAATACCAAAACATCTCCAATAAGCCACAAAACAGCTTCTTCAAGAAGCCATCGCTCACTAAACAGGCCCAAAACAGCAGTTTTCCCGTGCACACTTACCGCATACTCTTCATACTCCTGAACTAATCTAATCTAAACTTTCCATCGTGCATTCTTTTCAGAATTTTACGCCTTTGATAGGCCTGCCTGGTGCTGAGTCCTTGATCAATGAGCTCGCCTATCCCAGGCAAAAGTTCCGCTGCGTCATTGCTCTCAGCAACACTCGCGGCAGCTACTGGTCGATCTGCTTCAAAAGATGCCTTCCTTTTACACACTCTTGGAGTTGACAATTGATTCCCGACATCTCCAGGTGCCAACGGTACAGTGGTCGACTCGTTCGAGCTCTGTGTCTCCGACAATCTATACTTTCCATCGCGAATCCTTTTCAGAGTTTTATGTCTTCGATAGGCCTGCCTGGTGCTGAGTCATTGAGCAATGAGTTCGCCTATCCCAGGCAAAAGTTCCGCTGCGTCAGTGCTCTCAGCAGCACTCGCGGTAGCTACTGGTCGATCTGCTTCAACATCTGTCCCACTTCTGCGCACGTTTGGATCTACCAATGGATTCGTGACCTCTCCAGGGGCCAACTGCGCACTGGTCGACTCGTCCGAGCTCTGTGTCCGCGACAACCAACCCATCGACAATTGACAACCATCGATAACGCTCACGCAATCCACATTCCTTGAAGGAGACATGAAAAGCAAGCCCTCTCTGTCAACCTCATCATCCGCAACATGACCGTCAACTACTGATTCACGTTCTTCCAATCCGCCAACAACAGCCGCCCCCACTCTATACAACAAATTTGAGCTCAAAAATGGATCAACATCTCCCGAGGTCAACTGCGCATTGGTCGTCTCGATTTGGGCTGGGCTCAAGCTTTGTGTCGGCGGGAACCAATCATCGGTAACGCCCAGCTCATTCACGTTCACGTTCCTTGAAGGAGGCGTGAATTGGTCAATCTCATTCTCCACGTGTGGAGAATTCGGAGCGTGCTGATCAACACTGACCCCATCAATGTCATCCATATGCTGATCAACACTGACCCCATCAATGTCATCCATATGTGAAGATGGCGACACTGTTTCACCAGAAGCAACTGGAATCGACTCGGTGGAACTAACATCATCTACATCATCATGTCCGACAATAGAGTGACCGACGTTGGGGCCAGAGACAATGTTGCCCATGTGGGACAAGTACGAACGCAACTCTTCAAAGCTATTCAGCCCAATTGAGGCAGCTAAACGATAACCTGCCATTAGTTGCCGTTGAAGGAGCTTCCTTCTTCCTCGAGCATTGTGAACGGTCCGCCGAGAAGACCACGAAACCCGGATCATCTGCCTGGATTCCAGGCTTTTGTTGCGCAACTCATCCAGGCATTGAAAGATGCCTGGATTTCCGTGGAGCTTCCAGCGCAACCTGCCGTTGAACCCTTCCACAGCGTTGTTTGTCCTATGGACCTGGTCAAAATGGCTGAGAGTCTCGGCATCAACTCTGCTCAGCCAGTGTCTGGATACGTATTCCAGAAACCGCGTCATATTAGCAGATGGTTCGACAATCTCCTCCTTGATGGCGTCGAACCCAGCCTGCAGCAAATGTGATGGCAAAGATGGTAAAGCGCACACTAGCACACACACTAAGCGCACTTAGTTTTGTTTTTGTTTCAAAAAGGTGAGGGAGAATGTGGTAAATGTGACGCTTTGAAGACGGGACTGACGCATTGGAAGCTCGCGTCGTCTGTTTTACTGTCTACATATTTCATTGAGTTTCCGGGTAAATCTTAAACTTCCGTGTTAATTATATATTAATAACTATGCATATTTTGTGGGATATTCTGGGATAGATGTGCGTCATTAATAGTTTATGTATGTATGCCACTCTAGTTGATCTTATGTTTATGTTTACAGATCATGCTTGTGTTTGTTGAATAAAGCCTAGTTGTTGGGCATAATTTGGGTCTTATTTCACTACAGTGCTTTGGGTTTTTTGACGCAGATGACTCCTCAGAGCAGCAACCTTTTGTGTCGGAACAGAAAAACGCTGACACTGTGTAGTCGGCGGACGTATCGTCTGTTGTAATTATGTGTCGAGCACCGCTGTGATTCTTCCGGACGCCAGAATACGATTAATTATGTCATCCAGTTATGCTATGCGGGGTATGCAGCCGGCATTTTAATAACAGGAACAAGATAACGTGTGATGACAATGATCGCATCCAACTAGAATGGCTTCATCCAGGAACGGCAAGCTGAGAATGCTTGCCTTCGTCTTATATTCTCAAAAAGAATATGCTAGTGTCGTTTATCACAGGTCGATTATGCTGGCTTTGCGGGCATCGTCGTTGCGACTGATCTAACAGCTGCCGTTCTGTATAATGACCACCAGAAGGGGCGGATTGCAGTAGATAACACTTAGCAGGGAATGAAAACGACTCTTCCCAGCAGTGACGTGCAACTGGAGAAGTTAACCCCCGTCACCGTAAGTCACCATGCAGATTCCTTTTTGCAGTATTCCCAGAAGTAAACTTTGGTGTTGGGCAGGGGAAAAAATCGGGATAATTAAATGAAGACGAAGAAACAAGAACGGCTATTCCTCCATATGACGTGGTGGTCTGTGTACCGCTATGTACATACAACGAATCATAAAAATCACATGAACTGCACGCAATCTTAGGTCATCGTATGTTTGATGTGCTGCATCGAATTTGCACTTGCTCTTCCGCAAAACAATGATTCATCAACACACGCACATACATACACATACACATACATACACACACACATACATACACACACACATACATACACACACACATACATACATACACACATACATGCAGTGCGTCTTTACCATATTTTGAATGACATCGTATGATATAATGTGCTGTGTATTATATAAGGGGCTCTATGTGTCGGGCAGGGGACGGAGTGTGTGGCAGTGCGTGACAGTGTATTTGGCCATCTATAGATAACCTGGTTTGTTTTAATTTCTGTGTTGATCAATATATATATTGTTCTGGTAGTTTTGTTGGTTTAGCGCAAAACCAATCGATAGTCCACAACGTCATTCCACTAGGACGAATTCATTAGGAAGCAAGGATGAGATAAACAGGAAACAGAAACTGTCGCGTCAATTGTGTCGGCGGACGTACCTGCAGTCGGCGGGGTTGTTTCAGGATTAGTTGACCGGGTAGACATAATACAAAACATTCAGGGTGTAGACCGTAGACTTAATACATTAAAGGTGTAGACTGTAGAGCATTATATACTATACCCAATACGAAAGGAAACAAAGATGACTGTAATGATGCTACACATGCTATAAACGTTCAAAGTTAATGCTTTTAGCTGACACCAATAGAAATAGAAGCTGCTGCTCAATTTTTGGCAAATATCGGCATCCTTTATCAGGAGCAGTAGTTAGAAATATAGTATCATTATCTAAGTAGCCTGGTCGAGCGCCTCGTTCGTCAAGAAACTTGGAATCAAGCTGCGCACAAACTCCTTGATAGCCGTGGCAGAATAAACAGGCTTGTTGTTCCGTAAATGGATATTGACCAGGTCTCTAGTAGCTGCCAGCGAGGCAATTTGGGCAGAATGTGCTACTTCACTCGGTCGCCTGGCTCAGATATCTCTAAAGTCAACCAACCAGTTTTTTAGTTCCCACGAGTTAACGAGTAGCAGTTTTTAGCTTGCCTGCCGTACTCAATTCACTATTGGTACAACAGCACTGCAAAATGCTAAGTGTACTAAGTCGCTGGCGAAAAAATTCAACTACAAAAACTAAAAAAATCATGAAAGTCAATAAGACGGCAGCAAAAGTGAAAAATGGTGAAAACTGGAGAGTAGAAAAGACTCCCAATCGAAGCAGAACAAAAAGAAGAACCATTGTACGAGCTGCATAAGGATACTCCCGGAAACATGAGTTAGACTTGTGTCCCTTATAAGGCTAACGTTTGACTTCAGAATTACCTTATGCTACATCTCTTTTAAATGTCTTAAGGAAACTTAAACTTTCAGATCTACTATCCTTCTAGCAAATGCTCGAAAGTGACAATTTATACAGGCGCTACCAGCATAATCTAACCAAACCTAAGCAAGTAATTTGAGTCCAACCTGTCGTTACCCGGTTGTAAGTAGTGATACAAAAAAAACTTTTTTAGTTGCGTTTTTTTGCAAAAAAAACATGTTTTTTCAATTTTTTGTTTTTTTGTTTTTTTAGAATTAGCCCCAATTGTCATGATGGACAATTGATGTTGGATTTTAGTACAAAGAAGCGAGTTGAATTGACGTTTTGTACATCTTTACGTGTTTTATATCGAAGATAATTTGATAATAGTATAAAGAGCAAAAATATTTATCAATAAATACCTCAGGAGACTGTTTGAAAATGCATCCGGATCCGGTGGTTTAGGTTTTTTTCATTGAGAAAACCCATGTTTTTTAAAATGTTTGAAATTATGTGTGTATTAACAGTGTGCGTTGCGATGTCATCATTCGATTGCGATGATGTCACCCTTGTTGAATCACACATAGCTAGAATAGACGGACCTGCAATCGCACGCTGCAGGTTTGCAGAACAAGCGCGCTAGCCTGAGTGTGTATGTGTGCGCGTGTGTGCATGTGAGTCAGCGCGTGTATGCGTGTCTGTATGTGTGTGTATGCTTGTGCGTGTGTATGTGTAGTCACGTAATCATCATTGTTGCTAAGCACTATTTGTACACGCGAGCGTGTGTATATGAGTATGTGTATATGCGTGAGTGTGTATGTGTGCGTGTGTGTGGGTGTGATCGCGTCATCGTCACTGTTGCCATGCATCTATATGTGGCAATGTATCTGTTCTATATTGGTATGCGTGCATGTTTTCAATGAAACAGAATATCACAAAGAGAGCCGTATTAATACATAACGTATATCATTAAGAAAGAAAATATTTCTTTTCTACCAAAGTACTCGCGTGTATGCGGTTAATAACTCAATATTGTAAAAAAAATTGTTTTCTATAATATTTATATTTTTTAACCGAATTATTGAGAATTTGGTTGGATTCTTAATATATTTTATCATCGACATTGTTATTTAATATAAACTTTTTTTATTTACTGCTTCGTTGGCTTTGGCAGCCATATTGTTTCTGTGAACGCGTGAACCAGGAAGACTTATATTTTATTAATTTAATTATAAATCCGAGCAACACGAAAAGTTGTAAGTATGTATTCTTATGTTCTCATTTACTCGATTCATGTTTATCCAATGCGGACCTTCGGGCCGAATTGATGGTATTTTTTTGCCCTGCACTGATTGCAAATTTTCTAAATGTCTGTTTGTATCCTATCTCCTCCTAAACCACTGGACCGATTTTGATGAAACTTGGTTCCTAGGGGTAAAATGGATGCAAGAAGGTCATAGGGTAGATTTTGTTGGCCTCCGATGTCATTTTCAAGGTCATTTAGGTCATTTGTGTCTGTTTACCCTATCTCCTCCTAAGCCACTGGACGGATTTTGATGAAACTTGGTCCCTAGGGTTAAAATTGATGCAAGAAGGTCATAGGTTTGTTTTTATTGACCTCCTAGGTCATTTCAAGGTCATTGAGGTCGTTTTTTCAAGTCACCTGGTGCCATCGGAATTTTATAAAAGGCGCGCACCAGATCAAGCTTACTGAAAACCGTCTTGGCGTGTATGCGCGACACCATCGCATTTATATGTGGCAGCGGGTAGCGGTCATACACACACAGACAGACAGAATTTTTTTGTATATATATGGATTTAATCCCGCCCGTCGTGCGGAACAGTTCATAACATGAAACTCATATTCAATCTATATAATATAATGAATACAAATTTAAAAGTAAAAAATTTAACCTGTAAATATGCTAACCAATAGAAATGTCTAAATGTGAGTATTTTCATTTCAATTTGGACAAAATATCCCTCGATCTGCCTCATATATGAACCTGCCCGTCGTGCGGAATAATTCCGAACACAAACACGTAACAAAAAATGAAAATTCTAGCATGTAAATCCGCCTTCGTGCTGAACAATTCATGCTATTAAATTTGTATAAGATAAATGGAATATGAATTAAAAAAGAAAAAAGTAAACCTATAAAAAAGTATAAATTTCTATATTTCTATATTTATTTTGACAAAATAGTTTGCTTAAACCGCCTCATATTTAAACCTGCCCGTCGTGCTGAATAATTCAGAACTCAGACACGAAACAATGAAAAATGACCAAACTTTTTCATCATAATGTTTCCAAAATATATTTATAACTTCACATCACCATCTAGCATTGAAATCCGCCCGTTGTGCGGAACTAATATTATGTAAATAAAATAAATATTGAATTCATAAAAGAAAACAAATACAAATTTATATTTTGTATATATTAACCATAATAACTAACATATAACCATAATACCATATTAACAACATATAACCCATAATAACTATAAACCAATAGAAAAGTCTAAATATGAATGTTTTTATTTTAGATTTTTAGCTAGATTTTGTCCTGAACGCTTGGGCTCTAGCGAATACTTCATGCGCTTTGCACATAAGCTAAGATTTTGATTTCGCAGCAGCGATGAATCATAGGCGGATGAAGTAAATATTTATAGTGGGGCTAAATATTTGATAATGGCTTGTGGTGACGTTGTTTCATTTGGAGTGGTTGCGACGCATATAAACGTTATACGACAATTGAGCTGTCCATTGCTATGTTTTGTGTTTTGAGTACTGTGAGTTGTTATAGTATATTGGTGTAATGTTATATTATATATTTATTGTAATTACTATTAGTTTTCTTTTGCATTATTTAATGTTAGTGTCGTATTTGAATATGTTCTTGTGCTGTGTGGGCCACTCTCGGTTTTATGATTGGTCCACTTCTGACCTGTCGCTGGCGTGACACTTGATTGGTCCACGTCAGCAATGACCTGGTAGTAAGAAGAGACGCGCTTACACACAGACAGTTTGGGTTGTTCCTTGGTCATGCTTTGGTGTCGGACATAATATATGCGCGTAATAGTCTGTGAATGCTGGTTTTTCTGTAACTAATGGCTACAAGTGGTGCCCGGAGTGAGTCGTGAGTACATTTTTTTCCGTTATCATTCTCAATATTTCAATATTAATCACTCACCTGATTCGTCCTCTGGCCATTCATTTGCTTTTTTCACGTGTCTATATTTTCCGGTTTCATATATTTTTTCAATTTCAACCTGCTTTCCTTAGTTTTCATTGTTCTGCCAGTATTTCGTCGGGTCTATTTCACATCATATTCGTTATTTTCATTGACATACATCACCTATTGTCGGTCCATTGCCATTTCACTTTGGCGTTCTCATTCTTCGAATCACAATGTCATTTGACGACAAATTCCATGTCGAGCCTGAGGCCACTGTCAACCGCGTCGCCGTAAAAGTGCCTGTATTTATGCCCAAGTCTGCTGAAGGCTGGTTTCACATTTTGGAGGCGCAATTCAGGCTGCAAAATATCACCGTTGACGGGACGCGTTTCGATCACGATCAACTTCCCCCAGTTGTCTGAATACGCGCAGCCAAAGTACCTTCATGGAAGAAGTCACTCAGCTGTATGAACGCTCCAGACCGGAGCTGTTTGAATAGCTCATATCGAAGCAGCCGCTGACCGGAAAACCATCAATTCATATGGCTGAGCTGCAAACAACTGCTCGCAAGGTGGGGGTATCGGATGACCTTGTTCGACACAAGTTTGTACAGGCCCTCCCTTCAGCTATCGGACCGGCTCTGGCTTCCCACAAGGAATTGTCATTGACGGGATTGGCCAAATTGGCAGATGAACTGGTTTTCCTGCTGGCGTCAACATCGTTTGGCATAACGACACCAACAGCACCGTGCCTGGCGGCGCCCGCTAGGGTTTTCGCATCGGCTGGCGTGCGCGATGCGTTCAACAGAAGTCCGGTCACATCGCCGAGCACCGTTCTAGGTCTCCAGCCGTGTTTCGTCGGACAGAAGCCGCAGGTATGCAGAGCACACCTGTTTTACTGGCACAAAAACCGTACGTGCAAGCCTTGGTGCCGCTGGCCCAAGAAGAGCCGTGACGTACGGATGCATCCGTCCTCGCGTACTGCCTCACCTGCTCGTTAGCCGGCGGAAAACTAGTGAGGCAGGCGTGTAACTCTGTGAATACTCGCCTGCCGCTCTTGCAAGTCACAGCCGTCAAAAATGAGAAGCTGCATATGTTCATCGTGGACACGGGGGCGGCGGTATCAGTAACACCCCCGACAATCGTGTCATTAGCTACAGTTGAACCGAGCGCGGTGAGCATCAGGTCGGCAGGTGGGCAACCAATAAAAACCAAAAATACAACCAATAATAACCAACCAAGTTTACGGCGAGGTTCGTTTGAAGGCTGGTCTACGTCGTCGGTTGTACTGGACTTTTATCGTCGCTTACGTCACGCAAGCTCTCCTCGGCCAAGATTTGTTGGCCCATTTCGACTTGATCGTGGATTGTCGTCGGCGCAGCATTCGCGATTCGAGCACATATTTATCTGTTCAATGCTCAGTTTCTTCTGTGAGCACGTGCGGTGTGTTGTCAACGATGCAGCTGATGGTCCTCCGCTTGTGCAGCTGCTGCTGTTGAAATTTCCGTGTCTCATCTCGCCGTCTCAGCATCTATCGACAGCAAATACATCAGCTATTTCGCTCACCATCGATACGGGCAGCTCTGCACCAACGTTCGCTTCACCACGCCGCCTCAACGCTCAGCGAGAAGCGGCAGCGGGTCAAGTCTTCGACCAGCTACTTGAACAAGGTGCAGTGCGTCCGTCGAAGTCTCCGTGGGCTTCAGCGCTCCATCTTGTTCCGAAACGAAGCCCGGGCGAGTGGCATGTGACGGGTTACTACCGCGCTCTGAACAGCAGAACAGTCCACGACCGCTACCCGCTGCCACATATAAATGCGATGGTGTCGCGCATACACGCCAAGACGGTTTTCAGTAAGCTTGATCTGGTGCGCGCCTTTTATAAAATTCCGATGGCACCAGGTGACATTGAAAAAACGGCGATCACAACACCGTTTGGGCTCTTTGAGTACCTGTTTATGCCTCTTGGTTTGCGTAACAGTGGAGCCACTTTCCAGAGGTTCATAGACTCCATCTTTCGCCACTTGTCCTGTGTTTTTGTATATCTTGATGATATCATAATTTTTTCCGAATCAGAAAATCAGCATGTTTCTGATCTCACCGATGTTTTCCGCGTCCTCAGTTCGCACAAACTTCGTATCGCCGCCAACAAATGCGAATTTTTCAAGACGTCGATAGATTTTCTCGGGCATCGGCCAGCCGAAGCACAGAGTTGAGGCCATTCATGCATTTCCTCTGTCAGATGACACTGCGGGATTGCGTAGATTTCTAGGCATGGCCGGGTTTTATCGCCGTATGGTCCCGCACTTTTCTCTGAAGCCTTTTCCCGTGAGCGGCGACCACATGTTGTACTGCGAGACGTCACAGGGCCACCCGCGTCCGTATGCGCCACTGTCTCACAGACGCGCCATTTTCACCAGCCTGCACAACACGGCTCACCCTGGCAAAAGTGTGACACTCGTGAAATCCCGCTATTTCTGGCCGTCGTTGGTGCTAGATGTGCAGTGCTGGGTGACCGAGTGTCTTGCTTGTCAGGAAAGTAAAATTCACCGACATACCAAGCCACCCCCAACGCCATTTTTCGCGTCGGGCGGACGGTTTGAAACCGTTCACATCGACATCGTGGGCCCGCTGCCTCCGCAGGTTATGCGCGGCCACCCGTTTTCCAACGCTTTCCGATATCTGTTGACGTGTGTTGACCGCGCTACACGCTGGGTCGAGGCCGTACCGCTGGTTGACTGCACCACAGAAACGATTGCAAGGGCTTTCGTTAATTCGTGGGTCTCACGTTTCGGCGTACCGCTTATTGTCGTAACCGACCGCGGTCCGCAATTTGAGTCTGACCTCTTCAGAGAGCTCTCCAATACCATCGGCTTTCACAGATTGCGCACGACGGCTTACCATCCACAGAACAATGGTTTTATCGAGCGCCGCCATCGGGTACTCCAGGCATCTATCCGAGCGCGACGTCAAGAATGGCTCGATGCTCTGCCAATCGCACTCATGGGCATGAGGATGCTTCCGTCGTGCCATGGTTTGTCTCCCTTCAGTGCGGTGATCGGCACTGAGTTGATGTGCCCGCGAATCGCTCTCGACGACGCCGACTCTGCAGACAACCAGCGTGGTTTTGTTCGAGAGCTGGCGATAAGGATGTCGGAGATGGATTTCCGATCAATGTCTGCTGGTACAAGGCATGGGCAATCGCAGGAGTACGTTCCATCCCAACTGAAGCACTGTTCGCACGTGTGGATCCGTGTGGACCGGGTGCGGCATTCGCTGGAGGCTCCGTACAGCGGGCCATATCGTGTGGTGCATCGTGGCTCGGCAGTGTTTACTGTCGAGCTGCCATCATGATCGACCGAGACCGTCCCTGTAGCCCGGCTGAAGCCGGCCGTCCTACCGGTAAGGTCACACCATGTAGCACCACATCACACTGCTACTGCTGACACCACGCCCAAGACTCAGGCGCCGGCTGACGTCTCACCTCAGTCAGAAGAACTGAGCAGGCATCAAGATACTCGCGTGAAGACGCGCAGCGTTCATCACGATACTCGCGTGAGACGCGTAGCGGTCGAACTGTTCGTTTTTGGCGAGAACCACAGTTCACCAGCATTTGTTACATTGTATCTGTTTTTGCGAGTATATAGTGAACTTGTGTTATGTTATTGTTGTGTGCGTACATGACATTTCCTGGTTGGTGTACGTACGGATCATAGTTGTACGGACTTGTGTGCTTATTTCAAGTGTTATGCATTTCATGTGTTGATACCGGCTGTTTTTACGTAAATTTTTTGTACGGGAACTTCATGTGTTTTTGTGTGTGTATCAAGTTTCTACTCATTGTTCAGTGTATTGTTGCCCGATTATTCTAGTTCCGGGATTCCTCGTGTCGGTAGTTGCATTCGATTTATCGTTCGTTGTAGTTTTTCACAAGTATATATTTTTTCTAGGACCGTTTACATGTTCGTCTTGTGACTATTCACAACTTCGTCCATTGTTCTTCCGTATCCTGGTTTGAAATGTTCCGCATCAATGGTTTGGAATGTTCCGTCGAACTGCATCACATCATCATTGTTTTCGTTCACCGTTTTTCTCTTTTCGTTCCGTTCTAGATTTGTATCCTGTTTTTTTGCTGGTAGCTCCGCTTCTGGGGGAGGGAGTCGTGTGGTGACGTTGTTTCATTTGGAGTGGTTGCGACGCATATATGCTTTATACAACGTCAACGTCACCACAGGCTTGTGGAAAATGTTTTTCAGAAGATATATCAAAATTAGGGGAAAATATTGCATGTGAAGGACATTTTTAAAAATGTATTTCAAAGAAGCTAAGCCCCCCTGCAAAATTCCTGGATCCGCCATTGTCTCCATTGATCGCTGTGTTAAATCTATCAGTCGTCGGTGCAAATGACATGGTCTTGAATAAACGGTTATATCTTTCGGAATGTTAACACTACATATTCGAAAAATATATCATCATGTAGAAGACAAAATTTTCAATCTGTGGATATTAAAAACTGTCAATTCTGTTGAGCAGTTTTTCTCAAACCCGTGGCATAAAATCCTCAAAATGTGAAAAACTCGTTTGTGCACACACACAGACAGAATAACGTTTTGATTATTATCGGGTTTATATGATGGTTTATATGTTTATATGCAACAAAATCTAGCCTATGACCTTCTTGCATCCATTTTACCCCTAGGGACCAAGTTTCATCAAAATCGGTCCAGTGGTTTAGGAGGAGATAATGTAAACAGACACAAATGACCTCAATGACCTTGAAATGACCTCGGAGGTCAATAAAACCTAACCTATGACCTTCTTGCATCAATTTTACCCCTAGGGACGAAGTTTCATCAAAATCCGTCCAGTGGCTTAGGAGGAGATAGGGTAAACAGACACAAATGACCTAAATGACCTTGAAAATGACCTCGGAGGCCAACAAAATCTAGCCTATGACCTTCTTGCATCCATTTTACCTCTAGGGACCAAGTTTCATTAAAATCGGTCCAGTGGTTTAGGAGGAGATAGGATACAAACAGACATTTAGAAAATTTGCAATCAGTGCAGGGCAAAAAAATACCATCAATTTGGCCCGAAGGTCCGAATTGGATAAACATGAATCGAGTAAATGAGAACATAAGAATACATACTTACAACTTTTCGTGTTGCTCGGATTTTTAATTAAATTAATAAAATATATATAAGTCTATATATATTATAGACTATATATATTATAGTCTATTATATATATAATATATAAGTCTTCCCGGTTCACGCGTTCACAGAAACAATATGGCTGCCAAAGCCAACGAAGCAATAAATAAAAAAAAGTTTATATTAAATAACAATTTCGATGATAAAATATATTAAGAATTCAACCAAATTCTCAATAATTCGGTTAAAAAATATAAATATTATAGAAAACAATTTTTTTTACAATATTGAGTTATTAACCGCATACACGCGAGTACTTTGGTAGAAAAGAAAGATTTTCTTTCTCAATGATATACGTTATGTATTAATACGGCTCTCTTTGTGATATTGTGTTTCATTCAAAACATTATTTGTAAAACAATTATATATGAAAATCAAGGTTTAGAAAAACTGCCTATTTAAAAATAACATTTGCATTTTTGAAGAAACCACGTGGTTTAACCCATACAAATCCTGGTCAATGGTCGACCAATAGCAAGCAAATAGCAAGTCACCAGGCACAAATCACATAAATAAACAACATTAAACCGTGTATTTTCACTATAAAACTGCAGTATTGTCACCGAATGTGAAACAGCTCCATTTTTCAATGATATAATACGCACATAAATTTCTAATACATAAACATCGGCTACGAATCGCTTCAGAACACGTTGTCAACTAGCAAAACCGCAGGCTTCATCAGACACTCATAAAGCACAATGGAAATTGTTCATGTACATGTTTTAAGCAAACCCATAAAACTGATAATATTGACAAATATATTCGTCAAATGATCTGATAACTCCATCATGCACTGTGAATCACATAAAATTAACTGGATTTTTTTCAGACGCGCAGCAGAAATAAACAAGCGTGAATTAAGATAATGTTGTTTAATATTTCATGAGCGGGTGCAATTGTGGAGTCGGCTAGCTAGACTGGCTGCTTCTACAGTTCTGATAGTGACGAGTGGAGAAGTGGATGATTTGTCTCCGCTTGACAAATATCACAGCGCAGCACGCGATCACAAGTAGAACGATCAGGACAGACAACACTGCCGAGGAACCCGCTGTGCTGGAACCTGCAAATTACATTATTAATAAATCAAAAATATTTTAGGAAATTGCTATACGATTATTTAAATTAATATAAAAATCGTTTCATTAAGAAATTGTCTTGATAAATAATTGCCAGTTAATATTTTTTTGCGTTAATATTAATAATTGTGAAAAATTATTTCGTTAAATAAAATGAAATAATAGTGATTGAGAGCCGAGAAAAATGAGAAGAACAAACGAAAAAATACTACAACACATTTTAAATAATAATTAAGTATAATAAAAATATCCAATTGAGAAAACATTCAAAATGCACCCATTATAACAAGAAAACAAATTGTACTGCGAACCAAACATGATATAATATATAGTTGATATGAAGTTCAACTTCAAGCAACATAATCGAAGCAAGGTATTATAGGGCCCCTCAAGGCAATCATTGTGTGGTGTGATTGTGTATAGTGAAAGAGAGAGTGTATGAGAGATGAGTGTATGAGTGTCTGAGTTCGTGAGCCTGTTAGTGTGTCTGTGTTTGTGTATGTACGATTGTGCATGTGTGTGTGTGTGTGTGTCAAATATACATGCCCTGCGGCAAGTGACCAGCTCGCCGCTGATTGGTCGATTATGCCAGTGGATTAACTGGGCGTGTGTGTTTGCGTGCGTGTGTGTGTTCCCGTGTGTGGCGGTGAGTCTGTATGTATCGTGGGTGAGTCGTGTTAGTGGTGTTCGTGGTGTGATAGTGCTGTGATATATTGTGGGTTCGTGTGGGGTAGTGATACCCACACTCACCTGTTTATATATATGGTTATATTTTTTTGTCTTCTATACATTGAAACTCTCATTACAAATATAACATCATTACTAAAGACCGAATGTTCAGGCAAAAACGGCAAAATAGGCAAATATAGGCATTAATTAAATCCGAGACGAACTTTATTATTGATCGATTACGTTGCTTACGTAATAATCAGTGTTTATACAGATAAAACAATTATTTCACTGTTTTTATAAAGTTAAACTGTATCCACGATCAGGGAGCAGATACGTAAAGAGTGAAAAGAGTGAGTGAGAGAGAGTGAAGAGTCAACGTCTACAAACGTGATTGGAGCAAGTGTGGATGAATAGTTGCACCCGAATAAGACACAGATTCAAGGTTGTCCCATCAATGACCTTGACATTTTTTATTTGCGCACAATCTTCATTTCCCTCGAGTGCGCTTCTAAGCTTTTGCCTATACATGACACCCATTTTAACCAGGAACTGGATTCATTCTGTATACAATGTGTAGAGTGGACTCCAACTCTGTAAATGTGTCTAGAATAATTTCTCTTCCGATATTTATCAAACCACTTGGGGCAATATCAAAAGATTTACGTTTATAAACACAAAATATTGTTGCATTGATTTGATTGGAAGATACTTCATCATTTTGACAAACTCTGAACGTTCTTCTAGCCCGTTCGTTCACACTAACCCCGCTAATATACAAACCTTGCATATACAGACACAGCCATACGGACATTCAAATGCAAAGCTCGCACAAAAAACTATCACTGGCAGGTTGGGTTATGGACTATACTAAAACAGGCACCCCTCTGACATGAAGAACTAGACGCCGCTCTGCGCCAAATGTGTATGTACACAACACACGCACATACAACTACGAGATCGAATTCAGCAATTACACACAGGAACTCATCGAGAGTGCATTGCTATACACACTGTAGCGAACGCAAATACGATAGGAACACTAGCCGTGAATTATCGCCACAACTCTTGACAAGCGAATGAATCGGCACTGGTTGAGCTTACGCACACGCACACACAAGCACGCGCGCTATACTATCGGTCGTTGACCCGACCGGTCACGCGCGGTCACAATACTGCTTGCGCCAGGTGCCTGGTGCGTGGTGCCTACAGCCCCCCCCCCCCTCAGGTGCGCAGTAATAGTAAAAATATGTAGATACGCATAGAACAATAATGTAAATACACAGCTGAATCAATAATACACGGTTGAACAACGAAGATCTAAAACGTAAAACACCACTATATGTATAAGAAAACAAACATCATTGCACTATTACCCTAACGTTAACATTCATCAACACAAAAATTGATCGAATTTACCGGTAACGCACTGGAGGGCGTACCGGTCTGTCACTACGGGATCACACTGTCCGGCACGGCGAAACTGACGGCGTCTGAACAGGTCCCAGGGTGGGTGCCTACGGCGGAGACCCTCTCCACGTAAGCCGGCTTCAGTCTGTCCACCGACACCGTGTCTCTGCGGCCGCAGCGATCAACCACGTACGCCTGGTCGCCTCGGCTGAGCGCCATGAAGGGGCCCTGATACGGTGGAGTCAGCGGCGCTTTATAGCCGTCGACCCGCACAAAGACGTGAGTCGCCTTCGACAGTTCGGAGTAAACAAACGGCCGGTTGTGTTCGTAGCGGTTGCGCCAGGCGGTGGGCAGTGGATGAAGACGAGACATGGTGGTGGTCAGATGTCGAGCTGTTTCAGTGACTGGCTGCTGCTGCGGAGACGACTGCTGGAAGAACTGCCCCGGCAGACGGAGCGGCTCGCCGAACACCAACTCTGCCGGCGAGGACTTCAGGTCGGGCTTGTGTTCTGCTCTAAGACCCATGAGCACTATCGGTAACGCGGATGACCAGTCGGTATTGTGCTGCAGGGCAGCCGTGAGAGACGCCTTCAGCTGACGATGCCACGCTCTATGATGCCGTTTTGCTGCGGCATGTATGCGCACGTCGTCAACAGCTGCACGCCCATCATTGTCCACAGCTCTCTCCACATCTCAGGAACAAACTGTGTGCCCCGGTCAGATGTTATGTTTAAGCAAAGGCCAAAACGTGATATCCAACCGAGCAGTGCTTAGGCGCAGCTTAATGACGTAATATCTTTCAGGGGCACATCATCCGCATACCGGGTGAAACGGTCTACTATTGAGAACATGTATTTAAAACCGTTCACTTCTGGCAGCGGGCCGACGATATCTACGTGCAGCGCCTCAAACCTGCTGGTGGGCAACGGCTGTCGTTGGATCCGTGTGCGCTGATGTCGAGCGATTTTGCACTGCTGGCACTCCAAACACATTTTAGCCCACGCTGCTACTTTAGATGAGAGCCGCTGGAAAACATATCGCTCTGATATGAGCCGGCGAGTGGCCCGTGCGCTGGGGTGATGCAGCCTGTGAAAAGCATCAAAGATTTCCCGCTGCATGTGCACGGTACCAGCGGCCGATCGATCCCCGTCGGGGTGGATACCAGTAGACCAAACGGTGCGCCCTCAACTGAACTCCGCTTTACAGACAATGACGGACTGTATGCCAAGACGTTTACCTCTGGATCGTCCCGTTGAGCGAGTGCGAGCCTCTTGAGGTCCAGACTTTGTTCTCCAGTCATGTTTGATGTCTCTGTGACGTGGAATGACCTGCTGAGGCAGTCGGTAGCGGTGTTCTTGACAACCGGAACGTATCTGACGTCGGTTGAAAACTTGCTTATATCTTGGCAGCCAGTACTGGTACAAACCTATGAAAAAAGTTGAACATGCAATGAAGCGGCGGCACTCTTTTGCGTCTCGGGGCTCCCGCATGGCACAGAGATCAGTCACTCTGTCAGGGAGAGGGCTATGCCGCTGTCCAAAATTTCCAGCCCGAGAAATTGAAGTTGCGTGCGACCGAACACGCACTTCTCCGGTTTGACGACTAATCCCGCCTGCGAAAGTCTTCTGAAGAGTTCTGTTAGATCATTGCGGTGCGTGTCTTCGTCTGGAGAGTAGACCATGATATCGTGTATATGGGCGTACACCCTCGGCATGCCCCGCAGCACAGAGTCAATCAGCCACTGAAAAGTCTGCGCTGAATTGCACAGGCCAAAAGGTATGTGTGTGTACTGGAACAAGCCGAGTGGCGTTGTTATCGCCGTTTTGACCTGGTCTCGTTTCGCGACCGGAATCTGTGCATATGCCCGCGCACGATCTAGTTTGCTGAAAGCCCGTGCACCATCTAGGATGTCAGCGAATCCCTGGATGTGTGGAATGGGGTAACTGGCGGGTGTTGTGACTGCGTTGAGCCGCTCATAACAGCCCACCATACGGTAAGCTTTACCACCGTCTTTCGGCACCAGATGTATGGGGCTAGCCTAGGGTGAGGATGAGGGGAAGACAATAACTCGCTCCAGCAATTCGTTCAACTCCTGCTTGGCCGCGATGAGCTTGCCTGGCATCAGTCGCCGAAGTCGAGCGTACACTGGAGCACCTTTCGTGTCTATGCGATGCTCAACTCCAGGTACGTTAATGACGGGGAAACCCGCGGGAGGCTCGCAGAGTTGAATAAAGTCCGCCGATGTTGGCACATTCTCGAAGCCGGCGCCGTCCGTGTTCGGTGCAAGTAATGCGCTGACGTGCGCCCATGTTGGGCGAGGGCGCGTGGCAGGCTGCTCGTTGCGAGTGGACAGATAAGTCGCACTGTCTGTGAGACGTTTGTTGCACATATCGACCACTAGGTCAAGCTCCCTGAGAAAGTCGGCGTCCAGTATTGGTGATGGAACCGCTGTCACAAGGAATTTAAATTTGTACACGCGACCGAGGCCAACATTATCTTCGACAGGAAAATCCGTCTGGTACAATTCGATCTTGGATCCGTTAGCAGCGCGTAACAATAGCCTGCTGAGTGGGGAAGACTGTGCTTTCGATGCCGGTATCAGAGACACTTCGCTGCCGCTGTCGATCAGGTAGCGTGGGCCCGTGCGGTCGACGACGTTACGCAGGTGACAATTGGAGTCGCAGCCGGTCAGTGCCACTACTGCCGGCTGCCGAACGCGTTTCCCGACACGTCCGATGTGAACGAGCACGGACTGGTGCATTTGCTGGCTGACGGGCCCCACTGGCGGTGATATCTGCACCAGCGGCTGATGTACGTCCTGGTTTCCGACGCCGATTGTCCCTGCTCATGTGCGACCGGCTCTCTGTGAACGACTGCTGGTTTGTGTCTGCCTCGCTGCATTGCTGAAACAGTCGCTGCCACTTCCTCGGCCGAATTACCTTCTGTTGCCAGCTCAGTGCGCTGGAGGTACACTGCCGCGGCTTCTAGACTGGGCTGGTGGTGGCTGTCGGCGCGCACTGCTACCTCAACCAGCGACATGGTCTTCAGCCACTCACGACACAGCAGCCGCAGCGCTTCAGGCATCCGGGCGAGGAAAAACTCCACGATGATGTCGTGTTTCGTATCACTCGGATACAACGCCTCGATGCCACTGTACAACTGTGAGGGCATGCGTGAGCCAAGTTCGCTCGGAATACTGAGCAAACGTCTCAAACGCTCGGCCGCCGACAACTGTAATCGTTGGCTCAGCCGGCTGCACAGCTGCGTGTAGCAATCATTTGCTAGGGGTTTCGCTGTGGCAATGTCTTTGACGATCCTGAACTCGCAGGCGGGCAGCCTGGCCAACACCTTACGCATCTATTTTGATTCGGTCGTGATGCCGCCGTCTACCAAAAGATTTTCACACATGGCCAGCCATGTGTCAATATCTAACTCGTCGAACATTGGTAGTTCCACTTTGATCCCTGAGCAAGACTGATCTGCTGCATGACACGAGCATGGCGTTGCTTGCTTATCTTGCTGTAATGGTTTTTCTTGCTCCATTACGAGCACTGAGTTCGGGGTGACCAATGTAGCGAACGCAAATACGGTAGGAACACCAGCCGTGTATTATCGCCACAACTCTTGACAAGCGAATGAATCGGCACTGGTTGAGCTTACACACACGCACACACAAGCACGCTCGCTAAACTATCGGTCGTTGATCCCACCGGTAACGCGAGGTCACAATACTGCTTGCGCCAGGCGGGTGGTACCTACACACAATACTCTGTCTCTGTCGACACGTGATCCATAGTTTTCCACTCAGCAGATGTAATGTTAACTGTTATCTGAATGTGAACAAACATACAAACACTCCTAGAGAAACATCCGAAAAGCGTACCGGAGATAAACGTCAATGCGGAATAGCCAATATATGCCTTATGCAACCCTGCATCAGTCACGTGAATGAGAAATAAGGCCTACTGCATCATTTCTGTATATTTATATATGTAAACTCATTTACATAACCTTCGATATATGTGATTTGTTGTGTTATACAGGCATTATTTTTGACGAATGAGTAGAATAGGCATTTGTCTGGAAACCCCCCTAAAATAGGCAAATATAGGCATTTGCCTGAACATCCGGTTTTTAATCATTCCAATAGGGTACGACCATGCGAAAATGCAGTATCAAGCAGCCCCTAGGTCTCCTAGCAGCTTACTGTATTTTTTTTTGCAATACTTGATGATAAATTCTAAAATCATGCGAGAGGTATAAGGGCCCCTCAACACTTTCAAACCCCGGACGGGGGGCGGGGCGTTTGCTATGGCTCTGTCGAGCAATGCAAAACTATTGGTCGAATATCAATTAATATGCCAGCATGATCCTGACTCATCCAGTAGCGTAAACAATCATAGCGTTCACGATAAGCTGAGAAAATACAGGATTATTGCTATTGATATTATATGATCTCACCTTGAAGGGCCTTTTCGTTCGTGGAACCATCGGATTCTATCAACATTTCACACGCAACATCTCATAGTGAGGCCGGTGCACCCCAAAAATTCAATATACAACAACAACATCTCATAGTGAATAGGCCCAAATGTGGCACTATCAAAATAGTATGATATAACTAAAACAATAACTCCAAATATATGTTCATATTGATACATGATATCATTTATGACGTTTTAGGAATATTTTATTAAAAAAACATGGTGTATACTGTTGATAAGTTCCAAATGAGCGCTCACCTGGCAGTCCTGGGTTGAAATCACGCCAGTGTCCATGAGAACACTGCATAAGACTCTGGTCGCCTGTATCCTTATTGATTGCAAACACGGAGCCGTGCGGAATTGAGCTCACCTCGAACTGAAGCCTCTCGAATGCACCCGGAGGACTCGAACAACTCTCAGTCGCTAAACACACACGCACACACACATACACGCACACATCACGCACAGTCTTGTGTCAGCTGTGATTGTGTTCGGACGTGTCTCAAGGTGTTTAGTTCATTGAGCCTGAACTTGAACCTGTGCAGTGGCGGATAGCGAAATCGTGTGGTGGTGTTTGTGGTGAAACTGTGTTCGTGTGGTGAAACTGTGTGTGTGTTCGACCGGTTGGCGGTGGAGCCTAGTGCTCCAGCAGACTGGCGTGGAACCTAGTGATTCAGGGGACTATGTGCGGACTGGCCTGTCTTAAGATAAGTCCTGGTATTGCTCACTAGATATTGTTATTGTCAGAGAAGCTACTTTGTAGAAGTATGTCAGGGAAAGGATATAAGCAAAGTCAAAAGAAAGGCGAGAAAGTTGATATAAATGTGGAAAAAAATGCTGCAAGAATTGATGAGATGCAAGTAGAAATTGGTCAATTGAGAGAAAAGATCGACTCGTTGATGACGATAGAGCCAGAGATGGAATGCGTTCGAACGGAGAACAAGAAAATTATGAACGAAAACAAAATGTTGAAGGAGCAGCTCTCTCTGTTGAAGAATGAGAATGCGGAGCTCAGGAAGAGAATGAGCTCCACTGAAGAAAAAAATAAGGAACACTCGGAAGATTTGAATAGAATAAAAAAGGAGCAAACAGGGTGGAAAAATTCTTATGAGGAAAAAGTAGAAGACTTTAAAAAGATAATGCAAGAACAGAAAGAAATGAAAAAGGCAGAAATGGAAAGAACCTGTGTTCAGGTTCTTAATGAAAAGACAAAATTGGTGAAAGATATTGTGGAAAGAGACAGAAATGTCGTTGTATTCGGCATTGAAGAAGAGGTTGTGGCACCCAAAGCTGAAAGAGAAGAAAAGGAAAAGAATAAAGTGAAGCAGCTACTCACTGTAGTAGATGAGCAGGAGAGGGGAGTGGAAAACGATATAGAGGATGTACACATAATCGGTAGATTTCAAGCAGGAAAATCGAGACCGATTAGAATAAAGTACAGATCGAAAACTGTAGCTGATGAAGTGCTGAGAAATACATGGAGGCTGAGAGACAAGACTGAATACCAAAATGTGTGGATCAAGCCTGATTTAAACTGGAATGCGAGGGAAGTGCTAAAGGAAAAAGTAAAAGAGATGAGAGAAAAAAACGATCAAAGAACGGAGGAAGAAAAACAGAAATTCCAGTGGAAAATAATGGAAGGAAGAGTAAAAAAATGGTACCACAAGTGATTCGAGCCTCAGAAACAGTTGAAGTAAGGGAGAACAAAGAAATTGGTTGTAAAAATACTGTGCTAATGTACACAAATATTGATGGTTTGTTGTCATGTGCGAATGAATTGAACGACTATTTGATGAAAGAATCGCCAAGCCTAATTGCAATCACTGAAACAAAACTGGTTAAGAGTGTGGATATACATGGATTGATTGACGAGAGGTACAATATATTCAGGAGGGATAGAGGGATTAAATTGGGGGGAGGTGTATTGGTGTTAACTCGTGAGGATATCAAAGTCTGTTTAATACGTACCAGCGTAAAGGCCGAGATAATTACTGTGAGATTTAGTATAGATAATCATGTGAACTATCTGTCAGTAGTGTATGTCCCGCCCAAAAGCGGTGCGTGGGGATCGGAAGAATACGATGAAATGTTACGTTACACTCTCGAAGAGCTTAGTTTAATACTACAGCAGTTCAAAAATATAATAGTTGTTGGTGACTTCAACTGTAAGGAATTAGATTGGAAGAATTGGATTGTAAACGGAACGTCAGACTCATGGGGGTATAAACTTATGAACTTAATGATGAATAACTTCATGAGTCAGTGGGTGGACAAGAACACAAGATATCGTGGAAATGACGAGCCGTCAATGTTGGATCTGGTTTTCACCAGGCAGGTGGATCTTGTCAATGATTTAGTCTATAAAAGCCCAATTGGCAAAAGTGACCATGTTGTTATCGAAACAAGTTTAAACTACAAGGACCAAAACTTAGGCTGAATTTGACTACAGAGGTGTCAAGTGGGATTATGAAAAGGCAAATATGAATCAATTGAAAAATACTTTCAGAATGTTGATTGGGCCCCTCTTCTAAATGATTCGTGTGTACAAGAAAATATTATTTTTTTATAGAAATGTATAACGGTGCCATTATGAAACATGTTCCAACACTAAAAGTTCGTACGAGGAAGAAAAATACGTGGTATAATAGAAGGTGTGAAGAAGCACGAAATATAAAAGAAAAGGCGTGGAACAGGTTACGAAAGCGTAACACCGCTTGTCATTGGCAGCAATTTAAACAAGCGAGAAATGAATACTTGAACATACGAAGAGAGGAGTCAAAAAAATATGAAAAGAACATCGTTGACAGGTGTAAGGACGATCCAAAAATGTTCTACGGCTATGTCAACCGTAAGATGAAAAATTATGCTGGTATAGAGGAGATTAATTTTGATGGTGAGATATACACTGAACCCGAGCAGATGTGTGAAGTGCTAAATAAGAGTTTTCAGACGGTCTTCACAGATGAGAAAATGTTTCATGGCATTGCGAGCGCAGAACCATGCAAGCCAATGGATCGAATCTCTGTCAACCGAAAAGAAATATTGAATAGACTTTCATTATTAAAGACAAGAAAATCAGTTGGCTCGGATAATGTGTCGGGATTTATCCTAAAAGAATGTAGAACTGAACTGATTGAGCCACTGTTTGATATTATACGGACTAGCTTGAAAACAGGTGAGCTGCCACTGCAATGGAAACAGTCAAAAATTGTGCCGATTTACAAGAAAGGAACAAAGAATGATCCGTCCAATTACAGACCAGTTTCTATGACAAGCATTTTGTGCAAATTATGTGAGGGCATTATGAAGGACCGATGGGTGCGCCACCTGGAAGAGGAGGAACTATTGTCAGATTCTCAACACGGATTCAGAGCTAGCAGATCATGTGTTTCGAGTTTGTTGTGCTTTTACAGCAAGATTGTTGATGCAATTCAAGAGCGAGACCAGTGGGCAGATTGTGTTTATCTCGATATGCGTAAAGCGTTCGATAAGGTACCACATATGAGACTCTTATGGAAACTTGAAAATTATGGTGGACTAGAAGGAAAATTATTGGACTGGATGACACATTTTCTCGTAGGAAGAAAGATGAGCACTACAGTGAGAGGAGCGACGTCATCATGGAGAGATGTGAGTAGCGGCGTGCCTCAGGGATCGGTTTTGGGACCCATAATGTTTCTGGTGTATATAAGTGACATGGTGACAGACATCGAAAGCAACATACATCTCTTTGCTGACGACGCCAAAATAATGAGAACCATATCAAGTGCTACAGACTGTGAAATACTACAAGGCGATCGGAAGAAGTTGCATCGATGGAGTTGCGAATGGCTGATGAGTTTCAATGACTCAAAATGTCATGTAATGAAATTTGGAACTAGTCAAAAAAGGCCATTGTTTGAGTATAAGCTGGGAGACTTGGAACTGAAGGAAACTGATCAAGAGAAAGATTTGGGAGTTATAATACAAAATGATTTGTCTCCAGATGCTCATGTGAATGATATATACCGGAAAACATATGCAGCTATAACACGCATGAGATACGTCTTCAGTCACATGGACCAAGATATGATGAGAAATATATTAGTGACAATAATCATACCAAGAATTGAGTATGCTGCTGTTGTATGGTGCCCTCACGAAGTGCGACATATAAGAAAAATTGAAAAATTACAAAGATTGGCGACCAAACTCGTACCGGAGATTCGTGCGCTACCCTATGAGGAAAGGTTGGATGAGATGAATCTACCAACGTTGGAGAGAAGGAGAGAGAGAGGAGACTTAATAAACATCTACAGATTCATGACAGGAATACTGGATTCGAAAGAAATTGGACTAGTGCAGCAAAACCAACGAGGACGAGGCCATAACAAGAAGTTGAGAAAAACGAGATGTAGAAAAGACGTAAAGAAATATAGCTTTCCGTTCCGCTGTGTGAATGAATGGAACAGTTTACACAAGACGATTGTAGAAGTCAATAGTTTATCGCTGTTTAAAGAAAAAATAGACAAATATTGGAAAAAAGACAGGACAGTCCGAGCATAGCTCATATCCTGTAACCCAACTAGGTGAGTACAACTAGGTGAGTACATACACACGGTCATATTCAATGATATTCCGCAATCGATCACATTTTGTTTATTAAATTCCCCTATCAATATGTTAATATGTTATTCTCCAGTGCTCCCCAAGGCTCCGTCTGAACCTTTCGAATTATATATTCCATCTTTCTGTACGTTTCTTGTAATTAAGGGAAGGTGGGGTACTGTGGAACAGTCATGATTCCTCAAGTATCTGACAACTCTGGACGTGGTCCTTCATGTACTGTATCCTCACGAGGCGGTGCCTCTACTACAGCTAAGGGAAGAGGTTGTGCTGCTTGTGGTCACCTGTGCTGACCTTCATTGGTTTTAAAGAGGTATGAACAATCTGTTTGCTGTAAGCTTGTACAACTCTCTATATCTTGTGTATTGATCAGGTGGATAATCTATACATAGTGTAAGTACAGCACCTAGATGTGTTTACCATGAAACGCTTGTATAGCCATTTGCTTCCATGGGTGTTGTCAAATGTAGCATTAACTCGAAAAAGTACACATGGGACACAATGGGACAACTAAAATGGGACACAGAGGGACAGTAGTGCAAGTATGCAAATTTCATTTCTTACATCCTTCTTTATGCAATGTGTATATTACAATTATATTATTATTTTTATGGACCTTAGTTATTATAATATGATGTATATTGTGTAATTTTGTGTTTAGCTTATACACTAAATATCGTACATATATAGGCCTAACCATTGTAAATTTGATGCAAGCTATGATGGACTTGTACCATGAATATTGATATTATATGTGGCCTAGTGTATAGCCTATATTGCATATGTGGGTCTCCTAACAAAGATGATGAAGGACACTCTGATTTCGCTCCAAGTGCATTTACAAATCGTCCATGCCCAGAAGCTATATATATATATATATATATATATATATATATATATATATATATATATATATATATATATATATATATAAGTCCAGTATCAGGACCATATCTTGAACATGAATCTATGAACCCAGTACCATCTCACAAAAGTGAAAGTTCAATATCGGATATTGAGGAATTTCATTTTCAGTCTCCTGAGGAAATTCTAGGATATCCTTAAGCTGCACCAAGGTAAGAGACAGGAAGAAGCCGAAAGAGAGGTCGAAGCATGATTGCTACTGACATTTTTGAGAAGGCATTACTTTCTCATTGTAGGCCTCAAGTTCACCTCCAATATAAGTAGGGAAATCAAACAAGACTGTTGCTAGCAAACCAAGACCCAGAAAGTTAGTCTGGGAAGAGGAATCGTCATCTGGAGAAGAATTATATTTATCAGATCATTCGCCAGACAACTTTGAAGAAGACGGCAACAATGAACATCAAGATCTCTCATCATTGGAAGGAGAACACAATGATTACATACTGACAGAGTTTGACACTACAAGAAGTATTATGTGGATCTCTTAACAAAGGATGGGGACTGAATATGATGAAGGGGACTATGAAGTGCCGTATCTTCGGAAGAAGCTGGAAACGACAGAATTGTTCTTCCATATGTTCATGATGCGGCTTCAATCAAGCTTGACGACATTAAAGCCATCCTTCCAAAACCAGTCACATGTGGTACTACTAAGAGACAAAGTGCATTCCTTAAATTTGCATTCAATTTTGATTTCGTAAATGTAAACTAGTCATGTCCCAGTGTGCCCCAGTGGCCGGGTCCCAGTGCCCCAGTCCGGGGTACAGTGGGACAAACAATTTTTTCTGTTTGTATGAAATATAACATTTTACGGAAAGTAACCATTTTCTTTTGCATATGCGAATTGAAGATAAATGATGATAGTTTCTCTTCAGTGTTTAAATTTTGTTACAAGTTTTCAAATAAAGTAACTATGATGTCTTACTTTTTTCTGTCTCACTGTGCCCCACCTTCCTCTACTGTGGTGTAATCGTGTGTAGTGAGAGAGAGAGTGTGTGTGTGAAAGATTGTGAGTGCGTGAACG
This sequence comes from Sacculina carcini, assembly GCA_916048095.2. Taxonomy (NCBI): domain Eukaryota; kingdom Metazoa; phylum Arthropoda; class Thecostraca; family Sacculinidae; genus Sacculina; species Sacculina carcini. The sequence goes on from OU696585.1 coordinate 5,572,455, forward strand.
TGTTAGTGTGTCTATGTGTGATCGTGTATAGTTGAATTGTATATTGCGTGCGAGAGTGTGTGAGCGAGTGTGTCTAGTTGTTTCGGTGTGTGTGTGTGTGTGTGTGTGTATGCGTTTGTGAATTGTCCATGCCCCGCAGCGGCGAGTGAATGACCGGCTCGCCGCTGATTAGTTGTGGCGGTGTGCGTGAGGACTGTGCGTGTGTGTGTGTGTCCGTGTGTGCTCCCGTGTGACACGGTGTGAGCGGAGAGTCGTGTTTGTGGTGCGATCGGAGTGTGACGTCTTGTAGGCGCGCGTGGGGCAGTGATGCCCACGCGCGCCTGTCTGTAATATATTTTAGTCTCTTCTGGTTTTGTTACATCTACTCAAGAGATCCTCACGTTAACGTTGATTACACTAGCGATGTCTTTCTTATGCAGCCATTGTGTATTATTTTTATTTTACACATACTTCTCCACATGTTGTTTTCAGTGCATGTAGCAATAACCATTAAAATAATATAAAAGAAATGAAAAATCCATCGTCAATTATTAATAATATACATATATATATTTTCGCATATTGGCAGTCATGAATGAAAGGGACGAACCAGCGAACCATTGCCACAATCAGCTTGGATGATAAATAATAAAGTTGAGTATAATTATAATAATGTGATGACAAAAAAAATATAAATTGATCTCATAAAGAAAAAACGGATTGTAAAATACAAATGAAGACCAATCAGTTGCAACGCTCAATTGCAGCCGCCCACGCTCTTCTGTCGCTAGCTAAATGCCAGGCTGCTGCAATGCACATCTGGAGAAGACAGCAGTCATCGGCCAGCTGTCTGGTGTACATACCCCTGATCGCGCCTCCTCGTCTGTGCGGATCTGATGTCTGGTTTTTAGGGTGTAGTACACGGGCCAGCGGTGTGGAGGGACGCCGTGCTATATGTCCGAACAGATGAAGTCTTTTGAGGCGCAACAATTTGCAGACAGGGTGACACTCAGCTACTTCGTATAAACTAGTGTTATCGATCACATTTGTATATCTTATTCCAAGAGCGTATCTAAGAAGTGATCTATGGATTGCGTCAACTTCCGAAGACAATAAGTGAGTCAACGTCCACGACTGTCCACCATGCAACAGCACCGACTCTACACAAGCTTTGAAAAGCTGGACATTGCAGCGCATTGAAGTGTTGCTCACCCAGACGTTGTTGAGTCGACGCGCAGCTGTCCAGGCAAGGCGGCGCCTGTGTTTGAATGCCGCTCTGCTGTTCATGAGGAATGACCCCATGTATTTAAAGTCGTCACAAACTGGTAGTGTCACTCCAGTAGAGGTTCTTAACGGAACCTGTTCAACACCTACGAATATCACCTCTGACTTTGCGAAATTCAACCTTAGACCTATTGTTTCTGACACTTGCTCAGAGTGACGCATCGCGGCACTACTGTAAACATTGCTGCAGCTGTAAACATTGCAGTACGACTGTAAACATCCCCTGTACGACTGTAAACATTGCTGCAAAGTGTCGCTGTATGCTGTGCAAAAGTTCAGGGATGCTCTCAGTCGCAATGAATGAAAGTTTTTTCTCTCGGCGTCCCGACAGTCTATCAACGCATCTCCATATTTCGGCTCCATGACCGCGCTGTGATGACGGTTCATTTATTTGGTGATTTATTCGACCAGTTCCTGTCTGCGCTGATCATGCATTCGTTAGAGGGCCAACTCGTGCTGTTCTTTTGTGGCATAGGTAGTACAAATCAGGCGTTGCCGCAACCCTGCCAATTGGATGTCATCCGTCCATAGACAATCTGCTGGCGATTTTCAGCGCCGAGGAAACACATTTTAGCAGTGTCATGGATGCTTTCCATCAGTGAATTGTAACTGCCATTCCCTCTTTGACATCTGTTCACAACCATTCCGATGAATCTTCTACGGGCCGCCGGAACTCCGAGTTCTTTCCAGTCAGGTTGTGTTCGCCTGGCCGATGTTCGCTTAAACTTCCACGGACAAACATTTAACTTACAGATCAGCATCGCATGATCTGACACCACACATGTGGGCCTCAGTGAGCTATGCGCTTTACTAGGCGCCTCCATCTGCTCTGAATGAATATGTAATCCTATCTGGTTCTTCTGCTGCTTAGTCCGTAGAACCTGATAAGTCTTTTTTGAGGCTGGGGCATGTAACCGCTGATTGTGCTCAACTCGTTACTTGCAACAAAACCTTCCACTGCATCTGTGTGAGGCGAGGATGATTGCCTGTGACCGTGACTATTTTTCGTGCATGCTTTGAGGTCGGCGTTGAAGTCGCCCATAACACACACAACATCCCTGCGTGGGCACGCTGATAAGAAGGCCGATGTGACATCAATGCAGTCCTCAGTCACATCCAATGAAGGAGCACATGATGTGGGCATGTAACAATTGATCACGCGCATTTTGTTTTGATGCACTATGAACGTGTCTACCATAACTCTTGAGTCAAGTCTTTTAAATTTCAGTACAAGTTTCTGAGTGAGCGGCGACAACAGAAGTCCAACACCACCGTGGCCTGAAACCGTTGCTGACGTCAACCACAGCGACCAGTCAGCACCCAAGCTCAGGGATATCACCTGTGTGTCGTCGTCCATCACGCGTCTGTGCTCCTGCACTGCAATGAGATCCAGGCGGAAATTAAGAGCCAGGCGGGCGAGCTGGCTGATTCTTCTATCATCTTTTAAAGTCATACTATTGAATGTGGCAATGGTGATTGCGGGAGCCGATGTTTTAGCTTCACAGTCCCGGAGTGCAGTCCGTGGATCCTATGTACAATCTGCCGATACAGGCGGAAATCTCGGTCGACGAGCATGTGGACGTGATTTCTTGCCTCAATGTGTACCAAAGGGGCAAGTTAAACGGCACATATTCAAGTTCAGTGTCGACGTACATTGTCGTTGACTCGCATGAGCACAACACTCACAGCCACGCTTACACATGCACTTCCACTCATCCACGTATATTCACGACCTTGAGATCACTGCGCAGGTTTCGGCTGATCGCACGGAGCATAGGGCACGCCAGTGCGTGTTTACGGCACGGCTGCGCACAAGACACTGTAATGGTGCAAATACTAACTAGCCAAATATTCACAAAAAGTTGATAAAAAAATAGATTAAGCAAATTTTTCGTTTCGCGGGTTCCTTATCGGATAAGAGCACGTTTTTTGCGCAGTTTTAGCCGAGAAAATCATTTCATTCAAAATCGCCCGACATACAACAAAACTATTGAATAATTGAATATGTTTATTGAATCATATTTATTGTTGTTGTTGTTTATTGAATCATATTTATTGTTGTTGTTGCTTATTGAATCATATTCATTTGTGTTGTTGTTACTTATTGAATCATATTTATATTTATTGTTGGATGTATCTTATTGAATCATATTTATTGTTCTTGATTGTTATTTATTATTATTTATTAATATTTATTCTTATTTATTGATGGCTGTTATTTACTGATTCACATATTTATTGTTGATTGTTTTTATTTATTGAGGAACGTGGGCGGAGTGACATTATGAATTGTTATCGGATTATGGTTTATTATTTATTGTTTTTTTCCAACTCTCTTTCTAGACTTTTTTCTTTTCGAACTCTCTTTTTCTCTGAATCTTTTGGGCGCTTCCGGTACATGGGGCCACCTTGGGGTGGTAATAGTGCTTGCACTCTTCCCATGTTACTGGATTTGCCTGTAATTAATAATAATAATAATAACTCACGGAAAAAACACACTTTTCCTGCCTCTACAGCACCAGGGATGACACTTTTGAATGCACCGACGAACACCAAATGACGTGCACACTCTAAAATAATGTGGAGCAAAAAAACCTAGAAAACTCTTAAAATTACCCTGAAAACTGTCAAATATTTAGGAGCACAAAAATGAAAATCCACTCGCTAACACAGCCGAAACAACAATAATATACATGAACAATGTGATGTGTGAGAAAGATTAAGGATGAGGAAATATGCATATATGCACAAACACAAACACACACACCCAAGTATACACAGTATACACATGTATACATACATCGAGCATATATATAGAAACTATGTTATATAGCAAATACAGTGTGCGTGCAAAAATGATATCAAACTAATATGGGTCGATTAAAAGCGTAGGCAGTTCAGCACCGAAAATCGGTTCCTATATAGTTCTATATCGGCAGTTCTATATACCTCTGATATATAGTCCTGAATAACTGTTCAACCCCTTTCCCAACTGTTTTCCCCCTGCGGTAGGGGGGTTAGAATTATGCCGCCGTAGCTGCCGCGTGTCGTAAAAGGCGACTAAAGGCAGACATGTCTGGTCAGGTATCGGCCTGCTACTGGTAACATGTAACCCGGTACAACCAGCCGCATGGTCGGAATGACGGCAACTAATCCGGCACCCAACTGGCCTATGCCAGTGAGGAGGGTGGCCAGACATACAAGACCAACAAGACAGACAAACAAGACCTGTCAAAGCGCGGATGAGCTGGTTAGCAGCCAACGGCCATCTGGAAGCCCTCCCCCCGTCGGATCGGCAAACAGGATCCTGGCCGCTGAGTGTCACGTCAACCGGGGTATAGTGGTGGCGTGACGCAACACTCGTCTTTGACCTGCGCGTCGAACCCCGACGGGGCCGCTGTTTGGCTCCTCGACAGTGGAGAGAATGGTCCGACGCCGGCACGGGCGGAGTTCGCAGCGAGCTCAGGGGTATTCTGTGCCCGTACAGCGCGCACCTCCACTGGCGTGGTATCCCATGCTGGCTCTACCCGACCCCCCAGTAGGGCCCCGTGCAGAGGTGGGTGGTTGTGAGCGCAGAGACAATAAACAGATATATACTTTCCTAATCTTCCACCACCACACCAAATGGTCTTCCATCTGGCGATCGGCCACGGCCGCCGAAAGGTGGCCGTACTCTGAGAAACGACCAGGACGACAGTTGTGTTCCCACTCCCATGGTGTTGGTGTATGCCAGCACCGATGAGAAGACGAAGCTTTCATGGTTGAACCCGTTCCGTCGTTTGGATGGATTCAGGAACATCGGAGACGTGCCTGCCGAAACCAGCCGGCAGAGAGATGGATCGTTGAAGGTGAAATACGGCACTGAGATGGCAGCAGCCCGCGCGATGAAGGCAGCCATGTTGCATCATCGCTTGGGTACGGATAAAAAGTAGCGTTGGGTGGTCACCCCCATCTCGGTGTATGCGCACTCGACATTGAACCACGCCAGAGGTGTCCTGTTCTGTCGTGCGCTAGAGGGTGTCGATGAAGAGGATATTTGCAACGGACTGGCATCACAGGGTGTCATCCGCGTGGAGCGCATCGTCCGACGGCGTGATGGTAGCGAGATGCCAACGCACTCGTTTTTCCTCACGTTTAACGGTGTTGATCTGCCGGATGACATCAAGGTCGGTGACATCCGCCAGCGTATCCGAGTCCGCCCCTACGTGCCTAACCCGATGCGGTGCTACAGGCGCCAACGTTCCGGACATACGAGCTCCCGCTGTAATCGTGCAGAGATCTGTGGACGCTGCTCATCCGAACGGCACACCGCTGCTGATTGCGACAATGAGTTTTTCTGCGTCAATTGCAGGAGCAGCGGTCATGCGTCCTCGTCGCGTGACTGCCCGGAATGGCTCAAAGAAAAGGAGATTCTTGCCATTTGCGCTGCCCAGCGCTGCAGTTTCGGTGAGGCGCGTGCTGTATATCGCAGCTCGCATCCATCAGGCCCGTCCTATGTCGGCGTAGTCACGAAGTCGGCTCAGCCTCCACAGTCTGTCGACTCTTTTCTTGAGAAGCTTACTGTTGGAGACTTCTTGAAGCTGGCGGGACGAATGGGCTTGAAGCTGGTTGTACCTGAGGCTGACAAACTTGAGAATGAACCAACACCGGTTGATCGGCGGTCTGAGGGGACTGCCGTGCCGCGGTCGCCAACGGCCGCACCCTAGCGGTCCCAGGCGTTCGCAACCCAGCGGCCCAAGGCGGCCGCTCCCCAGCAGCCTGAAAAGGCTGCTGAGCGGCGACCTCAGCGGGTCGCCGATCGGCCGGTCAACCGGCCGATGGATCGCGCTGGCAAATCGGCAGCGATGCCGGTTAGTCAGGGCGACAAAAAACCGGCCGCTCAGCAGGCTTCCAAGCCAGCAGAGCGGTCGTCTACGAACCGGAGGAAATCCGGAGACTGGACGGTGGTTCAGCACAAGAGCCGCCGTTCGGTCAAGTCAGCCTCGCCGAGGAGTGACCGGCGAGCATCTCCCGGTCACAAAGCGAGCGCGGCCCCCGCATCTCCGCGCTCGGCGGTTGATAGCACACCGCCTTCCGCACACGACGGAGTGACTCCCACCACTGCCATGGAGGTGGAGAGTTCCTCTAAGCGGAAGCTCTCGGCCTCTCCAAGTGGGTCCCCACCTGACGCGGAGAGAGGACGATCAGCCAAGCGATGCGATTAGGTACCTGTGCTACCTGATTGTTAGTGTATATGTGCCTTTTTAACGGGAGTATTTATATGTATTTTATTCTATTATATTTATTTTTATGTCCATTTTACAATGAAATATTAGATGTATTAGACCGAATTTTAATGATTTACTGCATATTTTACACTACCGACAACCATCGATTTTAGCAATACAGGAGACTAAGCTTTTAACTTCTTCGTATTTTAGTATTCAGGATTTTAATGTTTTTAGATATGATAATCCCAGCTCGACTATAGCCCATGGCGGCGTTATGCTGGCTGTTCGTACCATTGTACCCTGTCGCCGCCTGCATATTCAGTCAGATTTGCAGGTGGTTGCGGTTCGGTGCTGGCTCGGTGGTAGGGAGGTGAGGGTGTGCTAATTGTACCTGCCGCCTGGTCGCCCGTTCCCAAGGGCTGATGTCGAGTTTTTAATCAGTTCACTCTCACCCCCTCTTTATGTGTTAGGCGATTTTAATGCTCACATCCCTTTTTGTGGTTGTAATGCATATTGTAGCCGTGATTTTATTATGGAGGATATTTTAACTGTATTAGACATAGGTATTTTAAACACCTGCACATATACGCATTGTACCATGCCATCGGGAAGCGTGTCCGCTCTGGACCTCAGTCTGTGCAGTCCCAGACTGCAGGCATCCACGAGCTGGACCGTTGAGAACAGTCTGTATGGGAGTGGCCACTTCCTTATATGGATCTGTCTCAATGAGTTACCTAGATTAGGAACACGACCACCGAAATGGAATTTCAAACGAACTGATTGGGTCCGCTATGATTGCTGGACACTGGAAGCCATGGGCAACCCCACACTTCGACCCAGCGTCGAAGATTTTACTGAGGCCGTTGTCACCTGTGCCAAACAGCGCATTCCGCGTACGGCATCGCGTCTCCGGTGGCGTCCTGTTCCTTGGTGGACAAATGCGTGTTCTACGGCGTTGAGAGAGCGACCTCGTTGCTGGGGTCGCTACCGGCGCAACAGCACGGTGGCAAACATGCTTTGCTTCCGCCACGCTCGCGCAAAAGATCGATGGACCTTTCGCGAGGCGAAGCGGGCCTCGTGGGTGTCCTATGTGTCCAGCATTAATCGGCATTGTCCTATATCTACCATATGGGACCGTATAAAGCGCATCTCTGGTAAGTACCGTCCCAATCCACTGCCTTCTCTGAAGACCAGTGGCGTGGACGTGATTAATCCGGAGGATGTTGCTGACGAAATTGGCCGATATCTAGCTGAGCGCTGTCGTGCAAACGTAGACGACCCTGATTTGGCAGCGATCAAACAGCAGTGCGAGAGATCACCCGTTGATTTCTCCACCAACTGTCAGCTGCCAATCAACAGCGATTGTTCTGTAGCTGAGTTCAAAACAGCCTTGCGATCGCTTCGCGATGTGGCTGAAGGCCCTGATGAGGTTCACAACCTCATGCTGAAACACCTGTCGCCGGCTGTGCTGTCCACCCTGCTGCAGGTCTTCAATAATCTGTGGAGTGGTGGCAGTTTCCAGCCTCCTGGCGACGGGCCATGGTGATACCCACCACGAAACAGGGCAAATCGGGCAATCACCCGTTTGACTATCGCCCGATATCGCTGACCTCCAGTCTCTGCAAGCTGTTTGAGAAAATGGTTTGCAGACGGCTGGTATGGTTTCTTGAACGCGGTCGGCTGTTCAATGATGCTCAGTGCGGATTTCCCAAGGGTCGCTCAACGTTAGACCACTTGGTGACCATCGACTCTTGCGTACGTGAAAGTTTCACGCGGGGTCACCACGTCGGGGCGATATTCTTTGACATCGAAAAGGCATATGACACCACATGGCGACATGGAAATCTTCGCAAACTGCATCGCTGTGGCGTCAGAGGCTACATGGGGAAGTTCGTACATAATTTCTTCTTGCACCGCACATTCTGTGTACGTGTGGGGAACTCCCTGTCTCGTCCGTTCGATCAAGCAGAAGGCATTCCACAGGGTAGTGTGCTCAGCGTGGTCCTTTTTGCCATAATGATCAACGACATTGACAATCATTTGCCTCCCTCGATTGGACTGTCTCTATTTGTGGACGATTTTGCCGTATGGTGTTCTTCCCGCAGCACTGTTGCTTTCCAGCGTCAACTGCAGCTGTCGGTGAATATAATAGACACTTGGGGAACGCGTAACGGCTTCCGCTTCTCGACGTCCAAAACGGTCGGTGTACACTTCTGCCGCCGTCGAGGTGCCTGCCCTGACATGGAAGTGAAATTGTACGGCATTGCTGTCTCATTCCAGCGCACGGTTTGGTTCTTAGGGGTCTCGTTGGACTTGCGCTTGACCTACACCGACCATATTTCACAGCTGAGAACCACATGTCTAAAGGCACTGAATGTACTGAAGACTGTTTCCCGCATGCGGTATGGAGCAGATCGACAGTCCCTGCTCCTTCTGTACCGCTCGTTAGTCAGGTCGCGTCTCGATTACGCAAGCATCGTATATGAACTGGCTTCGAAGTCAGCAAAAAGCCGTTTGAATGTCTTACACCACGCAGGGATACGCATTGCCACCGCGCGTTTCGCACGTCGCCAATCATCAGCCTCCTCGTTGAGGCTGATGAGGCTCCGCTGGCACTCCGTCGTCAAGAGCTGGGTATGCGTTATTCTTGCAAGCTGGCAAGCACCCATGAAAACCCCGCGTATGACGTAGTATTTTCCCAGAATGTGCCTGAGCAGCATCACCTTCCCGGACCTCAGTGTTCTGTGCTGTTTTGCAGCAAAATGAAGGCACTGCTGGAGTCATGCGGGATCGGTGCTAACAACGTCCTCAGACAAGAATACACGGCGGAGTCACCCTGGGAATCGGTCACACCCGAGGTCGACGTCTCGCTAGCAGCTCTGCCGAAATATCGTACAGTGCCCAGTGTGCTTCGCTCAAACACACTGGAGCGAATTCATTCTTACGGACGGTATACTGCCGTGTACACTGATAGGTCTAAGTCGGCCAGTGGTGTGGGTTGTGCGTTTGTAAGTGGAGGTACGTACCGCTCGAGCACGCTGCCACCGAGCGCTTCCATTTACACGGCTGAACTGTACGCTATCCTGCTGGCCCTGGTTTTTATTCGTTTATCTTCATTTTCATTGTTTTTAGTTCTATCCGACTCCCTTAGTGCTTTAACTTCATTATCGTCTTTCTCCTTACATCCTCTTATACAGAGGATTTTTATCTCTCTTGATATCATCCACCACCAGGGCAAGCGTGTAAAGTTCTGCTGGATTCCGGCCCATATTGGTATTTTGGGCAACAAGCGAGCTGACAGAGCCGCAAAAAGAGCTGCTGAACGGCACATTTATTCATTTTATTTTAACTTTCCCATTCCGTATTCGGACTTTTATGCTATTATACATCGTTTTCTCCTTTCTCGCAGGCAGCTCTCCTGGGACGAATGTGGTTCTAACAAATTAAAAGATGTGAAGCCCGAAATCGTACATTGGATGTGCTCTTGTCGCCGGAAGAGGTCCGAGGAAGTGGCGCTCTGTCGTCTGCGTGTGGGTCACACGTACGACACGCATCGCCATCTTCTACTCGGACAACCTGAACCCACGTGCAGCGCATGTAATGCACGTCTCTCCGTGCAGCACATCCTGTTGGAATGCCCATCATTCTCAGAGGCGCGTCAACGTTTTCTTGGATCCGTTAGGACAATTCACGATGTTCTCGTACAGGAGCAATCGGCGGTCATTGAGGGCCGCATTTTTGAATTTTTACGGTTTTTGCCTTTTAAAGCTATTTATTGATTTTTATTCTTCTAACTTTCATATTCATATCACTCACCCTCACGCTTATTTATTTCATCGCTCCATTACGTTCATATGCATAGTCTTAGTTTAATTTAGCTATTAACAGACTGGGGGGTGCCATATGGTCCTAGAGGCCGGTGCACCCCAAAAAACTCAATAATCAATCAATCAATCAATCAACCCCTTCTCCGCCCTTTCTCAATGATATTGTCACTGGAACCGGCGGATGGTATTCTTCTAGTAGCCTCATCCAAACATATTACTACTCAAATTAATCCTCCATCATTTTAAACGCATCTGCTTTGGTTCCCGCCTAACCAATTTCTGGAAATTATGAGTGTGAGTTAACACGAACAGCGTCGCTGTGAGCGTCGCTGGAGACGATCACTTTCTGGTCCTTGGTACTTGTACAGCTCTGCTCACTCTGCTTATACATGTTCTCTTTCACATTATAAACAGTTGTAGTATAAATCTAAACTTTCTTCCTTGACATCTTCCCAAAGTGTCGGCTCTGCTAAGTCAGACGTTGCTTTGCTTCCATCTAAGGTACCTCAGGAATTCATTCTTGGACCTGTTTTGTTTATTATTTATATGAGTTCATTGTGTCGTGTTCTGGAGCGACATTATCTAGCCTACCACATTTACGCCGATGATGTGCAATTCTTGGTTCCTCTACCTTTACCTCCGCCTTCTTTCCTGTCTGATATTCTCTCTGATATATATTCATGGACTGCATCCTGGCGTCCACTATTGAAAAAATATAAATCTGAATTTCTTGTGTTCCACCCAACTCGCATATCTCCTCAACTTCTACCTTTTACGATATCTCAACCTACTCGACCGTCCTTTTACTATTAAACTGGTTGTATCTCTTATTTTCCCTCGTATTGACTATTGCTGCTCCCGTTACTTTCATATCCCTCGATACTTTCTTTCTATACTTCAACGTGTTATATATAATTTTTGTCGTTTTGTTTTAGCTCATATACCTTGCCGTCATTCTTCGTCGTTTCCCTATGCATTCCGCTGGCTTCCCATTCTTCCTCGTATGCATTTTCGCTAATGTTGCAATATTTCCAAGCTACTTGGTGGCTCCTACCAGCCTTCATATCTGACATATATTCTTCTACCTCGTGCTCTTTCAGGCCACTCGGGGCTGCTATTCCGTCCGAGGGCCATAAGCGAGTCTTCATGGTCAGCTTTTTATTTCCCTTTATTCGCGCTCGCCTGTTTAATTTTTTGCCTACCATGTATTATACTCCTCCTCTTATTCCTCTTTCAAGTCATCTCTTTTCCGTTACTGTTTTAATTTGTCATTTGACCCTGCCAATCGTTGTCTGTTTAATTGTTTTTATTCAATGTTGCAGCATTTTGTTCTCCTTGTTTGAAGAGCCTTGTGACCGGTGCCCACATCATTATGTCATAGCTTACATTGTTATTTTCGCGCATGTGTTATATATGCACTATGGCAAATACATTTTATTGTTGCTGTTCAATTTGTCTGTGTGGATTGGTTTTTCTAATGTCTAGAGCTGGGAATTTTATGTGATCACATAACAACTATTTTTTCACATAATATGCCCTTTTAAGCGAAAATAACATAACAACAACAACAACAACATGTATTTGTTATAGCGCACCGAAGGGCTCGGGCGCGACACGATTATAACAGTTGGGAACACGGAATACAAATAACAGGAAAGATGCAAAAGAAGTGAACTACAAATATGCAATAAATGAGAATAAATATAGAGAAAAAATATGGGCAAAACATACAAAGCAGACGGACATGACGGACAAGACTACACGACTGAAACATAATGACAACACAACACAGCAAACACAACTCGGGAGAGTATAGTCATAGCGTAGATATAGTAAGCATGCAAATGAGAGAAGGAATACGAGTAAGAACATGCTAAAGTAACATGTTATAGTGATGCAAAAGGTGTGAGATTGTGGGAGACTGGGTCAAAAGAGAGGTCAAAAAAGTGTTTGGAGAGCTTAGAGCGGAAAGAATTGTAGGAAAGAGAAGAAGTAATGTGAACTGGGATGGAATTGTAAAGGCGAGGGGCGGAAAAAAAGAATGATTTGGAGGACCAAGGAGATTCATTTACAGCACGAGGGCATACAAGGGGAAGAGGAATTCGGGAAGGAGTGAGGCAAGGAGTGAGGAGAAGGCGGAGATAGGATGGCTGATGAGGATCGTGGAGAAGCTTATATATCAGACAGCACAGGCGAAAGTGAATACGTGGAATAATAGGGAGCCAGCGAAATTGAAAAAGAAATCGAGAAGTGTGACGACAAGGAACAGGATGAAGGACAAAACGACAAGATTGATTAATGACACGTTGTAGGATTTTAAGAGAATGACGAGGAGCATGGATGTACAAAGAATTACAATAGTCAAGTCTAGAGAATACATGAGAGTGAATAAGTTTGATTGCGGAAGGTCTGTCGAGATATGAGCGTATAGGATAGAGGGATCTCAAGATAAGACGACAAGTGCGGGCGACAGAGAGGATGTTGTCGGAGGAAGAGAGAGATGAGTCAAAAATAACTCCGAGATTGCGAACTGTCGATGATAGGATAAGAGGTGAGCGAGGAGGAAGAATACGAGGAGGATGAAGAGCCAGAAACTCAGACTTGGACGGGTTGAGGAGAAGGTGACGGGACGACGCCCAAGAAGAGATGGTGGATAGGATGTCAGACAGAAAAGACGGAGAAGGAAAAGGAAGAGGGATATATAACTGAATGTCATCAGCGTAGATATGAAATGAGATGGAATACTTACGAAGGATAGGACAGAGGGAGGACATGTGAAGGTTAAAGAGTATCGGACCAAGAATAGATCCCTGAGGGACACCTGATGAAAGATGGATAGGATCAGATACAGAGGAATTGAAGTTGACAGAGTAGGTCCTTCCCGAAAGGTACGATTTAAGGAGAGAGAGGGCAGAAGACGAGATACCAAGATGAGAGAAGTCATGAATTAGGATAGAGTGATTAACAAGGTCGAAGGCGGAGGACATATCGAGAAGAACGAGCAGAACAGAGCGACGGTACGAGAAGTGCGAGAGGATGCCATTGGAGATAGAAAGAAGAACTGATTCGGTAGAATGAGAAGGGCGAAACCCGGATTGGAAGGGATCAAGAGACTGGCAGATGAAAGGGGAAAGTTGCGCAGAGATAGCGGACTCGAGAAGTTTAGAAGCAAAGCTCAGAAGAGATATAGGACGATAGTTACTAAGTATAGAAGAGTCAAGGTTCTGTTTCTTAAGAATTGGACGGACAATTGCATGTCTGTCAGCGAGAAACTGGCCGTGAAGAAAAGAGGAGTTGATAAGATGCAGGGGATAAGGAACCAGGGAAGGAAGGGATTTGGCTATAGCAGGGAAGTTGATTGGATCAGCTGGTGAGAAGGATAGCTTGGAAGAGGAAACGAAGGAAAGGATATCATGAAGATCAATGTGAGAGAAGGACGTGAACCGGTGATGAGTGGAAGTGTGAGTGAGGGCAGCACAATTGGTGGGAATACTCGATTGTGTGAGTTTTACTTTTTTAGAGAAAAATGTTGAGAACTCGGGAGCTGTTAAAGGAGAGGAAAAAGCAGGAGAGTTAAGACCGCAGAGAGAGTTCAGAGTGGACCACAATGACTTGGAGGAACGAGAAAGGGACGAGAGTTTGGAGCTATAGTAGCTACTTTTAGCAGCAGAAAGAGCAGAAGTGAAAGATGAGCGAGCGGAGCAGAACAAAAGCCAATCGGAAGAAGATCGTTAACGCCAAGTACGCTCAAGACGTCGTTGAAGAGACTTGAGTACTCGAAGCTGAGGAGATGACCAAGGAGGAGAGCGAGAGGAAGATGAGCGATTGATGATTGGGAACATACAATTATTTATATGGGAGAGTGCGGAAGAGAAATATGCATAGATGTCATGGGGAGGAAGATAATACAGAGCAGAGATAGGGAGACAGGAGGATAATAGTGAGTGAAATTGAATGGAATTAAAACATTTGTAGTTACGATAGCTGGACGGAGTATGAGAAGGGGGACAAGTGAGCGGCAGAGTAGATAAAAGTAGGCTGTGGTCAGAGACGGAGGAATCAGGAGGAAATACAAAGATATCGGAAGGGACAGGATCAGTCGAGAGAAATGGGGAGGGAAACAGGAATTAGATCAAGTGTATGGCCAGATATGTGTGTAGGAGAGAGAGAAGAATAAGAGAGACCATGGGAAGTAAGTAATGAGATAAAATTCAAGCAGTAAGGATTGGCCGAGGGTGAATCAAGCCAGAAGTTAAAGTCGCCGAGTATGATAAAATGGCTGGAGAAAATAGACGAGACTGCTTCAATGAGAGGAGGAAACTCTTGAAAAAACATCGCGGAAGTGCCGGGGTGATTGGGACGGTAAATGATAAGGATGCAAAACTTGTTAAAAGAGGGGACCGAGAGGGTGAGAGCTAGGAATTCGAATGAGGTGGGAGAAGAAACCAGATATCATAACATGACATGTCAATTTCACATAAAAATTTGTATAAATATATAATTTCATATGTTGTGATTTTAATTAATCTGTCTTGTTAATAACTGTAATAACAGATCACGGATTCAACATGTTATGATACACTCGAACATTGTATTTAGGGTTAATATTAACGCCAGCAACATTAACAATGACAATATAGCAACGTTCCTGATAGCTTCTCAAGTCTGGACACGAAGAGTGTAGCACGGTGTTATAACCCTATTTAACTACCCACGCACCTAGTTACCTAGTGTTAGTTACCTAGTTAACTACTAGGTAACTAACAGCCAACAACACAACCAGCCAACCACAACCACAACACATACGTGTTGTGGTTGTGGTTTAATTTGTGTGATTCAATCGCTTCAGGCTAGATACACGTGTCATTGGCCGTTTGGGAAGGTAGGACATGCATGTACTTCATATTTACATTTTCGGAAATTACTCAACACAAATTCCTCAAATGTCGTCTGTCTGTACCGTATCGTCACGCACAAAGGGTTAAAGGAATTCAGCGTGAAGTCAAATTTTCCCAGAAAAACATGACTGATGGGAAGAGAATGTTTTGCGTTGCATGTGAGAAAAACGTGTCGGCTGGTCACAAGTCGCAGCTCGGTCGTCACAACAAATCGGTTTCTCACTCGAAAATCATCATATCAACTATACATGCAGAATCAAATCATGGCATCATTGCGCCCCGAAGCAAAAGTCCAAAATGGCACCTCTTCCACGAACATTTCGAGTGTGGTATATCATGTTTCGCATATCCCCAGATATTTTTCCTTAGCCCCATCAACTCCCATGACCGGAAAATTATCTGGCGCCGCTACTGCATTCCAGCATTATCGGAAGGGCCCAATCAAGGTGAAACTTTTGCCACGTACTACGAAAATTTCGCCTCCCTAAAGATGGCTCCCCTGGGATATCGCTGGATACATGCATAAAAGGCAAATAATCTATAAAAAGTCCAAAGTTCACATGTTATATAAAAATTGAATAACATATTTTGGGACTTTTGACAACATATTTTGGCAATTTTTGTCACACAATAAAAACATAAAACGCCAAAAATGATCACATAAAATTCCCAACCCTATTAACCCATTAACCGGCGACCATAAAATTATTGAAGTTGGAAATTAGTTATTTTTTGTATAATTAGGTTCATTATACATGATGAAATACGATTAAATACAAAATTTAATATGTTATTTTCTAGATTTTTCAGAGTGATCTAAAAATAGATCACTAACGGAGAGCGCCGTAGGGTACACCGCGTATGGTGGGTGTATTTCAAATGTCATATATTTCTCAATAGACTGTCTGCAAGCTGTGATCTAACTTTGAGTGAGACTGTGGCCTTCCTGGACACCTTGGCCTCGATGTCGATGAGATTGAGGCTGACATTCTTCTAAGTTGAGGCTGGCATTGGGGGGTTTCCGAAACTTTCAATCGATGGGATGATCATAAAGTTTTACGGCCATCACGACCTACAGCTGTTCATTCGAGGAAAACCCATTCGATTCGGATACAAGTTATGGTTATTGTGCGCCTCCGACGGAAACATCTACGCTTCATCTTTGAATCAGTGCAAGGAGCAGGGTCACTCAGCAGGGAGCCCGATGGGATCTCGAGTAGTACTCAGTCCCATCTCCCTGGTCGACATCGCTAACGGGAAGGAACTCTCCTTCGACAAATTGTCCGCCTCTCTATCACTTCTTGTCTCGTTGACCAAAATGAGATTCAGTGCGTTAGGAACCATCCTCGTCAATTGAACCAAGAAGAATCCGTTGAAGTCGGACAAGGGGATGAAAGTTTGGGACTCTGGAACAGAAATTCAACCAGAGGAACCAGATTATTTTTGTCAAATTGAACGACAGCTGCTTCGTTTACATGGCGACGAACCACTCCAAATAACTCCCTACAGTGAAGGCGTTGCTGTACAGCCGCGCCGAGAAAAAGGTGAAGGTCGGCAAATATGCTGTTATGTGCCAGGTTTGTTTGGTTCTGCTTCAGTCCCGGGTCTCTTTTCTCTATGTTAGGTTATGTATGATCAGTTTAGTTGGGAAAGTGAAAGAGCCGGACTGAAGCTGGACCAAATATACCTAGGGTGCATATATCCTTATCGAAACGTCCTTAGCTCCGTGGAGGTCGACATGCTCCGCGTCATCCCCAAGTACAACAGTAACATGCGGTCGTGGACCACCATGATTGGATGGTGGCGCACTTTGTGATTGAGATCGAAGATAAAAATATACTTTTCTATTCTGATGGGGGCAATCCAGATGACCTTGGTGAATGCCTGGTTAATCCACAAGAACCATGGCTGAGAAGCCGGAAGAGGTTTCGGGCCACGGGCTCATGCGCGAGGTGGCGGTCTCGTATATGAAGATCACCAATGGCAAGGACTCAATCATCCCACGGGCCCAAATCGCTTCTCGCGTTGGACTGGCAGCGCAGCCTCCGCTGGACTCCAGCTTCAATGGCCTCGGCTATATTCGCCTCGTGTGTGAACAGCAACGTCAATTTCAAGGACCCGGCTGCAAGTCGAGTCCGCTGTCCTACTACGGAAAGTGTGCAAACACTACACTGTGCAGGCGGTATTTCAATCCCTACCATACGACATAAATAATAACCGACAGACAGCTCGAAAAAGTCCATTTCATGTTCCGATACGGACCATCTGGACTTGGATTGAAACTATTGTATATACTCGAAGGCAGTGACGGCGACAGGACTTTTACGGTAGGGGACTGCGAGGGGCTAAGGAAAAAGATGCGGGGGCTTTGGGAAACATGAATAACTACTCTCGAAATGTTCATGGTCAGGATTTTTGGTGTGCTCAAGGGGGTTGGCATATTTTGGGGAATTTCAGCCCCTCCAAGTCCCCCCTTGACACCGCCGCTGCGCAAAATTCTTGAAAAAACCGACAGGAACGCATATTTTCACTATTAGACTAGTTATTCTTATTTTTGTGTTAAATTTCGTGCGGTGAACCTATTTCTTTAAATCATTGAGTTGGTGCCATTATAAGCGTAAACCGGCAGTAATCTATTTTTTTATCACTGAATGTAAATCGCTCCTATACAAAAGTTATAATTATTAGAGAATTTAAATTTGTTGTGAAGCAGCATGAGGTAATAGATATATATTATTGAAACTAAATATTTCTCTACTCGAGGTCGTGTGTCTATGCTGTGGGTCAACAAAGAGAACCACCGAAAGAAGGGTAAAAAGGGGCTACTTCAATGCTCTATTAGGACAAGTTAAAAGCTACAAAGTCATTATTAAAATTATAATATCATAAGTACAAGGTCCGAGTATTATAACAAATAACTTATATTAATCATATCAAAAAACGATTCTGAGAAAAAAATAGTTGAAATTGGTGATCTATTTTTAGATCACTGCCGGCTAATGGGTTAATGACAGTGCTAAATCATATGTGAACATGTCTGACACAAACATCATTAGGCCTCAATATTGTACTTCATCCAAGTAACATCGAGATTCGACACAAATAATTGACAAAGTTTCAATAGTTAATCGCTGCTTTGTTGAGAAATCATCTAATTCTGCAGAAATTCAACGCTTACTCATCTGGCATATTGCGTAGGCGTCGAATTCGCAAGAAATTGCTCCAGGCTTCCAGTTGTCATGTTTGTTGAACGCCAAACACATATCGCTCGATGGCTCTTCCAAGTCCAGCTGTTTAATCTCGTCTGCAATCATTGTCGTGCCGTTAGTCACACGTGTTAGTCACACGTGCCGTTAGTCACACGTGTGTCGTGTCACAATCAACAACAACAACACTAGCAATAACAACGACAACAACGTGAGGTACTGGAGCTGTGACGTCTACACCGTGACACCACCCCAACAAACAACTGCGGGCCAAGCCGCAACAACAAACATTCCCCGAGGTTGTCCGACCCGACAACCGGAGGAATGTCAACAACGCGTATTCATTATATAGCGGACAAATCAACGTATTACATTACAAACAAATACATTGCTCGCTTTTGTCAAACTTTCTATATCCTGTGGACGCTTCTGGTACATGGGGCCACCGAAGGGTGGTAATAATCCTTGAACTCATCCCATGTCACTGAATTAGTCTGTAATTGATAGTAACGATACAAAGAGATGAAATGTACTCCGTGGTGTAGTTGTTAGCGCACCCGCCTCATAAGCGGGAGGTCCGTGGCTCGAAGCCCGGTGGAGCAGAAATCTATTGGGCGAATTCTACAATCCCACAGCCTCTGTCCACCCAGCAGTAAATGATGGTACCAGATATCAGTCATGTGCTGTGTCATGCATTCTGGGGAGGTGGTCCTTTCTAATACGTCTTTTGTCCTTGTGGCGCCATAGCGTGGAGAAGGTCGGTTCTGCGGTGGCAGCGAGCTGCACGGGGCACGCCTGTGTGTTCATATCCTTCGGCTTCTTCACATGTAGCAGCTGCCACTTAGGCATTTAACCTTTAACCTTTTAATACATATTGGATTGTGTGAATAGAATCTATTTCGTATTGTAATTTAATATAATACCATTTATTATTATCTAAATTGAAAATATGTTGTATAGTATTTTATATATTATTTCTTATATATGAATACTTTATATGTCTTTTATATAATCTTTGTATGTATTGTGAAGTATTCCCTAACAATTCACAAAAGTAAAATATGTAATCAAGAGCACAATACGTCAAACACCAATCACACAAGACTACACAAGCCCACAACAAAACTTTAGCTCTTCACAAAACGAAAATCCGACACATTTGCTCTCACCAACACATTTGCTCGACCCACACTCTCCGTTCAATCCACAAAACCTACTGCGGTTGTACGATCCACATTTGCCCTAGTTAAGACCTAACACAGTTACCAACACAGTTCAGTACACGCGCGTGCACATACACATACACACACATCATATACACATACACACATACACACACACACATATATATATATATATATATATATATATATATATATATATATATATATATATATATATATATATATATATATATATATATATATAAACATATAAATAAATATATAAATAAAAATATAAACAAATATATATAAATATATAAATATATAAATATATAAATATATAAATATATAAATATATAAATATATAAATAAATATATATATATATATATATATATATATATATATATATATATATATATATATATATATATATATATATATATATATATATATATATATATATATATGTACTAGCATACACAAAATTCCCAGAATGATGGCATAATTTATTTAGATGTGTCATACTTAGTTGTTGAGAAATAGAGAAAAAAGTAAAGAAAATCAGACGCCCGGATTTTAAATATAATTTTGAATGCATATTGAAATTCGGTCATTTTTACTTCTTTCATATTAAATTTTTGGATATAAGTTATAACTTATCTTGTAGAACATAAAATTGTCTACACATTGGTATAACTGATATTGCTTTACCATTTTTGGTTTAGAAAGATTGGATGGCAGAATCTTGACCACAATTTTCTTACTTTTCAGGCTTAATTTTGTCTTTTTACCGCTATAACTTTTATTAATCTTATTTTTAAATTTTAAAATTTAATCTATCGTATAGACAAGAAAATTTCCAACGTGATAGTATAAATTGTTAGCGAATGCGCCAAGTGATCGCTGAGAAGTAGCTGATAGAAAATGGACCAAGGAGGGTGGGACACACAGACAGACACACACACAAACACACAGAGGATCCATTTTATATATATACTAGCATAAAAACCCGCCCGTTGTGCGGAACAATTCATAAAAATATTGCAAATTAAAAAATAAATAAGGCAAACTCATAAAAACCTTAATCAATTTAAAAGTCTAAATTCCATTATTTTTAATTTTACTTTGACAAAATATTTTCACTCAGCCCGCCTCATATTTGAACCCGGCCGACGTGCGGAATCATTCAGAATTCGAACACCATCCGTTCTGGATCTTGAAGTCAAAACCATTAGTTTTGTGTATGAATTCATTCTACACGGTGAATTTGAACGTTTTATTGCAGCCAGCGGGACATTTTTATTTCATACAAATGGGCCATCCCTTCGTTTGCGTTTGAAGCCCCTGATCTATACCATTGAACCAGCGCAATTATGTCACCTCATATTCAAGCATACATACACAGACAGACAGATAATTCCTTCTTTATGTATATATATAGCATTAAAACCCGCCCGTTGTGCGGAGCAATTCATAACATGAAATTCAAATTCAATTCATAAAAAAATATAGAAAATTAAAAATGAATTAGGGTAAACTCATAAAAATATTAATCAATTGAAAATTATAAGTTTAATTATTTTTATTTCGACACAATATTTCCCCTCAGTCCGCCTGAGTCATTTTTAAACCCGCCCGTCGTGCTGAATAATTCAGAGCCGGAACACGATCACTTCTGGATCTTGAAGTCAAATCCATTGGTTTTGTGTATGGATTAATTCTACAGGGGAAATTGAACGTTCTATTGTCTATAGTTGCTGCCCGCGGAGCATTTATATTTTAAAAATATACCTTTTTTAAATGAGCCATTTGAAAAAATGAACTAAAAATGGAAACATTTTGTTTAAACCCGCCCGTCGTGCGGAACAATTCATACAATAAAATTCATATTTGAAGTCAAATCCATTGAATTTGTGTATGGATTAATTCTACAGAGAAAATTGAACGTTATATTGTCTATAGTTGCTGCCCGCGGATAATTTATATTTTAAAAAAACATTACCTTTTTTTAAATGAACCATTTGAAAAAATGAGCTAAAAAATAGAAACGCTCTTTTTAAGCCCGTCCGTCGTGAGGAACAATTCATACAATAAAATTCATATAAAATCCATAAAATATAATGAATACAAATTGAAAACCAAAAAATGTAACCTATAAATATCTTAACCAATTGAAAAGTCTAAATGTGAATATTTTGTTATTATTTTGACAAATATTATCTCTCAGCCCGCCTGATATATAAATGTGCCCGTCGTGTGGCACAATTCAGAACACAAACACGAAACAAACAATGAAAGATGATGAAATCTTTTCATCAGAATGTTTACAAACTATATTTATTACTTAACATCATTCCTCAATATCACTTGCTCAAGTACTATTTCACTTTTACCGCTATAATATTTATTGCTAAAATATATTTTTTTTCCGCTATCACTAAAACCCAGTATAACCTGAGTCAAGCCTACCCAAACCCGGCCAACCATCCAATCTTGACCGCCCTCGGCCTAGTCTGAGGTGATTTAACTTATTAGTTTGTGATAACAAAATATACTGATGCGATCACAATTTGTAATCAGAAGACTGAGATTATCTACCCCAGGGGTCCCAAGCACGCAGCCCACCAATACTTTTCTCTCAACCCGCCAATATAGTATCGGAACCAAACTGTAAGGCAGCTAAATTCACGTTTGTTGCATAACGCGATATAATTATACACCATTTAAGTCACATTTACATTAGTGAGACTGGATCTTGAAGTCAAGCCCGTGAGTTTTGTATATGGATTCATTCCACACGGTAAGATTGAATGTTTAAACCCACCCGTCGTGCGGAACAATTAATAAAACAAAAGTAATACATATTTAAATGCAAACAGCCAGTCTAATAGAAAACTCTAAATTGTAAAATCTACACCAATGGAAAATTCCTGTTCTGAATTTTCATATTTATATTCTAATAATTGACGACATATTATTCAGTCAACCCGCCTCATACTTAAGCCCGCCCGTCGTCAGGAATAGTTTCGAAAAGTAAACACAAAATAACAATGAATTTCTTTAGTATATAAGTGAATTTTTTCCATAATATTATCTCATAATTCCACGTTAATGCTTCCACTAATGCATCATATTCATACAGTTGTTATTTTTTGGATTACACCGATAATACAGCCCTTGATATTACAGCCGATATTATATTATGCAATCTATATTCTGCTACGTATTATTCCTAATATATATATCATCAGATCGCAAAATATATTCAAAGGTGCACATCATTCTCCAAAATCATTTGCTTAAGAGCTATTCTACTTTTATCGCTAGAATATTTACTGCTAGCAAAATATCATTTACCTCGCTATCATTTATACCCACTCTTTATAGATACATTTAAGCCCGCCCGTCGTGAGGAACAGTTCATAAAATATAATTAATATTAAATTCATAGAAAATTAGTGCAAATGGAAAAAGAAAAACTAACCCATAGGAAAGTTTTAGCCAATATAAAAGTCTAAATGTGAAATTTATGTTTCAATTTAGAAAACATGTTTTTCCACACCCCGCCTCATATTTAAAGCTGCCCATCGTGCGGAAAAATTCAGAAATCAAACACGAAACAAACACAAAGAAAATTGATGAAAAATGACCAATAGAAAAAGTCAAATTTGTAAATTCTTATTTTAGACATAGTAGAAAAATGAATAAATTTTAGTCGCCCGGTGTTCAAGTGAAATTTTGGATGTATTTGAGAATTTTGACAATTTTACACATTTTGTATCATTTGTGGGTATAAATTATAGCTTGTATTGTAGAATACCGAATTTTCTACACAATAGTATAATTGTTATAGCTGTACCATTGCTGGTTTATGAGGAATAGATAGCGGAATATTTACCGAAATATTCCCTTTTTTTAGTGCTAATTTTGCCTTTTTGACATTGTCATTCTGACTTCACACCGCCGTAACTTTTTTTGATACACTCTGAAAAATTAAAATTTATACCGTGTTGTAGAAAACAAAATTCCAAGCATGTTGGTATTATTTATTTAGATTAGATTAGATTATTTATTTAGATTTAGAATATTTAGACAAGCTGCAGCGACATCATGTTGTCCACCGGTACACCTGTGAAAACGATGAGGGGTGCGGACCTCATTCCTATATCGGGATGACAACAACAACGCTGTCGCGCCGTTTGACCTGCCATCTCAGCAACGGTGCTATCGAAAACCACAATGCACCAGCGCATAACACAAAGATTAGTCGAGAAGAAATAGTGCCAAGAACAGATATATTGGCACACGAATCGGACAACAGGCGCTTGAAACTTTTGGAAGCGATTTACATAACAACAATGCACCCAAAAATCAACGTGCAATTGGAGGAAAATGGTGTTCTCCCCATCCAAAGACCCCCATCAAGCAGTGAGCTGGACGCGCCCATGTGGGAGGTGCCACAAACGGCGGCGCGCAGTAGCGTGAGCCATAGGCGTCATCGACCATAGGAGCGAATTTCGCACACCGCGCGCATACACGAGGCGTGAAAATAACACATACAATTGACGTTCTATATAAACACACAATCGACAACAAACAAACGGCATTTAGTTGACCACATAGTCTGAGGATGGAGACCGGCTGCTCCGAAACGTTACACATCGGCGAATTACTGCACAAGCTCAACAGCGATCATCAAAAACTCACACGAGCGATCGAGACGACAAAGAAGAAGATTGAAAACTGCAAAGCGGCAATTCAGTATAATCTCGTTTGTCTGAATGAGAATATTCTTCCAGGCTACACCAATATCATATATATATATATATATATATATCGCTTGCATACACCAGCATCAGAGCCCGCACACACATACACACTCAATCACAACGATACACCACTCGAATGAAATATTTACCTTTGTCTAACCACTGCCATGCCCGTGCCGTTGAGTTGTATTGTCCTCCCAGCCAGAAGCCATATCTAGTGCTGTTTTTTGTTAATACTTTTCTGCATAAATATAATATCGCAACAAATGATAATTGTTGATGTTAACTCTGAATGTATATATTATGGGCGGTTGTTTCTCTTAATTTCTCTTATTTAGCTTATCTTATTGAACGTTTCTCTTATTTACTTTATAGTAAGGCATAACTTTGTTATTCACATTTTCCTGCATAATGTGTTGAAAAATAATAACGCCAAATTAGCAATGAATTTGAACACGGAAGCGATGACAGTGCCGGGTAATAGATTCAATAAATTCATAATAATAATGCAATACAGGAAAACTAAATCCGTTACATAAATAATTTTTATAAATAATTATGTGTTTGAGCAATTCTGAAAATTGTTTTGTATTTAATATATCTTTCGGCTATTTATTATATCCAGCAAACAAATTCTACCTGTAGCAACGCTATGAAACACAACTACTATGTATCAACAAACTTGGACAGTAAATTGATATATTGAGGAGCAATGTATCTGGACGTTCAAGATTCCCTCTCATTATTCCTTAACATATCGTTAAAAAGCTGTTAATAAATAATCGTCCTTAGTTGGAGTGAATAAACGAAGAACACAGCATATATACACAAGATTCATAATACAATACTCAATAATAATTATACGGAAAATGGCGGGGAACGGAAAGTTTTCCAACTAGGAAATCAATCGTCTTACAGATGGACAAATGTATTTTATCTATCCAAATGTGTATATTTTTGTTTCTAGTGACTTATCATATTCCATTTGTTGAAACACCTTAATGTGTTACATTTCTCAGCGATGTTGTGGAAAAATGAAGATATGGCTGTCTAAAGAGTGGGAAATCAGATAGACAAAGTTTACCGACCACTATCCTAGCTGATCTCACCGGATATAGTCGGACATCAATTTCTCGACATTTTTCGAGTAGAGGCGCGCCAGACGTGCATCAGCGCCCAGCGAGCGGCATAATTTCTGAGCCAGCGGCATGCTCGTCTTGATGTTGGTAACATGATAGCAATGCTCTCCATCACTCCATGTCTTCTGAATAAATGATACGCCGCTCACGTCTGCGGCACATCTGTGCACTGTCACACCTGCAGTAAAATACAACCACAACAACGTTAAATATACACTACGGTACATTAAGGAGAATGTTGGGAACACAGGAAAGTAAAAAAGTCCCGTTGCGAACTCTATAGACTTCACAATCACGGTTTAAGTCAGTCGCCGTTAGAAGTGGCGGAAAAGATGGCTAAAAGAGGCACGCAATTTATAATCAATTAATATTTTCCTGATAGTTTTGTATATGATATTATAGAAGAAGGATATGCCATTCTAAATATATCATTATTTTAATTGTATCGCCCTCTTGTCGGAAATTATTCAAGTGGGAAGTTGAATGGCAACAGATGTTGCTATTCGGCGCTGGCGTGTACTCAATTTGCTGTGATCCGCTTTTTCTTCATATTAGCTGGTGATTTTTTCATGCAAACAATTTATTGAGTATTGGGTATTTCTTAAACACTTTGTAGATATGATATCTAAATGTGACATAGAGCTAGACATATTTTTATTAATACAATTCACTTGATTGTATTAAACTTAAACGCACAGTGCGAATATTTAAATGATTCATTGAGTGGTTATGCAGTATTAAGTACTGTATAAAGCGTTGAGTCTCTACCATTAGTCGCGCCATTAGGACCAAAAGAGAGGGACTTACATGAAAATGCGTATTAAATGAAAACAAACTGGTAAAATTTTGACGAATTTTTGTGTGCATAAATAGATGTTTTTAAACACAAACTATATATTCCTCCCAATGCTTGAAATTTTTATAACCGATGAGATTATTTAGCACTTAATCTGCATTTTCAGCTACATATTCTAAAACCAATACTATGTTAGCGATCATGATAATGCCGGGGTATTCTACTGTTTCAAACAGCAGGTTTTACTGGCTCCGGGATGATGGCATATTCAATGCAATGATTGCTCAAAATATGAGAAGGTATAACTGGCAGATATTTCCAATCTATATTCGAGCAATCCGATCCATATTGGACTTGGCAAAAAATATCAAAATATTTCTAACACTATTTCTAATATTTCTATCTTCTAACACTTTCTATCAAAAAATTGATACAATACTCTCAAATATTCCAAAAAGTCATTTTCCTCTATCATTCCCTACCTCCTCAAATTCAATTTCGGCCTTCGTACCAATTTATCCCTATAAAACATCTCGTTTTCTCCTCAAACTCCGCAACAAAAGAAGCCCCTCGGATCCTATTAATTTTTCCGCTCTCTCTGATTCGATCCTCCTCCTTGCTCCCATTCTCACCCATATGGTTAATTCCTCTTTTCTTCATGGTCAATTTCTAGCTTCTAAGCATGCTATAATCACACCCATACTGAAGAAGCCTAATGTTGATCCAGCCATCCCCTCCAACTATCGTCCTATATCTATGCTTACGCTTCCTTCTAAACTTCTTGAACACGCTATCCTTGAACAACTTCGTCCGATTATTACTCCGGTCCTTGATCCTTGTTAATCAGGCTTCATGTCAAATCATTCAACTGAAACTCTCCTTATTCGCCTCACTAATGACATTTTTTCCAACTTTTCCTTCGGCAAATCTGTTCTGCTAATATCATTAGGTTTTTCATCTGCCTTTGATCTCGTCAATCATTCCATTCTTTGTGAAGATCTCGCCCATATTGTCCTTTCTTCCTCAGCTCTTTCTCTTGTCTCTTCCTACCTTCATAAACGTTCCTTTTCTGTCCGCTGTAATTCCCGGATGTCTGTCAATGTTCCGTTGACTTCTGGCGTCCCACAGGGTTCTCTCCTGGGACCACTCCTTTTCAACCTCTACGTCTCGTCCCTTGGTTCTGTCCTCAAAGAATACCCTATTTCCTTTCACGTCTATGCTGACGATGTACAAATTTACTTTCCCTTATCTTTACATAATTCTACTTTGGTATCTAAACTTCTTTCCCATATTTCGTCATGGGCTGCCTCCAGATACCTCCTTCTTAATCACGACAAAACTGTCTACTTAGCTTTTCATCCTCCAAGGATAACCCCTACCACTGTCTCCTTGCCTCTAGCTTCTCAAATTCGCAACCTTGGCATCACATTTGATCCGACAATATCATTTGCTCAACACTTTTCTCAACTCACTCGCTCTTGCCGCTTCATTCTGAGAAAATTGTATCCCATACGTTCTCTTTTGGACGAATCTTCGGCTGTTCTTCTCGTCAATTCTTACATTTTCACTCGCCTAGATTACTGTAACTCCTTGTTTTTTCACCTTCCCCTCAAAAGTATCCGCCATCTACAATCCATTATCAACCTTGCCTTTCGCTTCGTTCTTAAACTTCCTCCCAAAACGCCTACTTCAGCTCACCTTCACCGCCTTGGTTGGCTCACTGCTCATTTCCGAATTCGCTACAAAATTTGCTGTTTGGTGTACAAAATCCTTCACTGTCCTTCACCCCCGTCCTATCTACGCTCACTACTTCTGATTCAAGAGAGTACTTCTGGTTCACGTCGCCATCCTACTCCTCTAATCTGTCCCCCTGCGTTGAACCAATCCACTTGGTCTGCGAAATCATTCTTTTTTTCTGCACCCCGCATTTATAATTCACTTCCTCCTCGCCTCCTCCGAATGAAATCCTACTCATCTTTCTCCTCTGAGCTGCACAAACATTTCCTTTCTTTGGCCTCAGAGTCTTCTTAAGTTTACTTGTTTGCAATGTTATAATTGATTTATTCTTCCTATTGATATTGATTTAATCCGTTTTTCCTTTTATTTAATGATTTATCTCTTTTTTGCACATTTTAGTTACATATTCCGGACTCATAATTGCTACATGCTTGTGTTTCTGTTCTGCGCTGCATGTTTTTACTTCACCCAACCTGCGCAGTTGACCCAATTTTCCCACTTGCTCCAGTATTATTTTGCGTGTCGCGCGCTTGTAACTATTGTGTGCGCTATATTAAATACATGTTTGTTGTTGTTGTTGTTAAAAACACTTGAAGAGTAATCTGTTGATGTGGACATGGTACCTTTGCAACATCCACAATTGAAGCATTACATTAGAATATAATCAGTAATATTTGGCTTGGTATTGTGATGCATGTGCTCAACAGATATATTCCTAATTTATTCCATACCATACGGTGGGGCAGCAGCATGTCTGAAGAGTACAGGTTGTGATCAAGGTAAGATATTGTTTCAAGCATTATTTAAAAATGCTCACTGCGTCCTGGTCACCATCTGCCATTCGACATTTATTTTTATTCACCATTCCTCACATACAAACTTTTTTGTGCTGGTTTTGCCATTACCGATACTATCAGAGAAAATCACGTATCAAAGGAAGCGCCAATATTATCCTGTAAAATATACAAATACGAGAGATTATTTGTCATCCACCTGCTATGCTTTTGTCATAAGGAACACAGCGGCTCGTTCCTACGCTGTATTAGTAACGAGAATATCGGATAGGTTACAAGACCTGTAAATAGGAAACGTAAACGCCCAGCGATTGACAATAATGAATTGAGTTCATGAATAGAAATAGAATGGGAACATACAATACTGAACTAATTGAACAGCATACAAGTTGGACAACAACACCATACCATTGCAAAATAGCTACACACCACGTAACATGCTCTCAACGTTTGGATCCGCTTGATAACGACTATGTTGCCAAATTAATCCAAGACTGTGAACCGCCAAACTCTCGTCTCACAATTACTCCCCCATGGAAAAATCAGCGAAACGCCGGTTGCGCTGAATACGCCTGCCGTATCGGGAAGTTGTCGGTAAGAACCGCAATGGGTCCGAACCTTGTAACTCTGCCTCCTCTGGTGGTCCACAGGGTACTCCAGTGTTCACTGCCGTAACAGCTTCACTGAAAGGGTCTTTCGAGACGTCTTCGGTAGCAAGTCTCTTGCAACGGTTATGCTGTACGCAATCCACGGGTTTTTCAGGTGGATTCGCTTCGATAAATATGTTTGCTCCATTGGTATCTACCACACTGTGAGGCCCGGAGTACATGGGATCTAACCCGGATCTAGTCTTGTTTCGCAGCATGACCTTGTCCCATGTTCTTACCTTATGCTCTGCAGGTTCGACTTTCCTACGATCATGGTACTGTTTGTATCTCTGACGAGCTAGGTCAGTCCTCTTTTCGACATCCGTTTGAATGATGATGTGATTTGCCTCGGTTTCCGCGATGACATCGTCGGATGAATCTCGGAACGCAGATTTTCCACATCAACCGTCTTATTCGTCCACAACTCCGTACAATACATTACGAGAGTGGGCGCGTTTCCCGTGCTGCGATTGACTGCGTTGTTGATATGAAAAGCCGCTTCACGAACCACTTCAGGCCATGCTTCTGTACCCTTGTCTTGTTCGCCCAGCAAGCATCTGATGGTCTGTTTTGCTGTTTGCAGCGACCGTTCTGCTTGCCCGTCAGCCTGAGGATGGTAAGGACTTGAATGTCTTTTCTGTATTCCTAGTTTCGCACAAAACATTCGGACGACTCCGCCATCAACATTCCTGCCTTGATCAGACACCAGCACTCTTGGTGCGCCATGGCGGTTGATCCACTCGTTCCAGAACGCCGTGACCACTGAAGTAGCGGTCTGGTCTGCCATCGGTATCAGTTCCACAAACTTGGCGAAAAGGTCAACTACTACGAGTAAATATCGGTACCCATTATCACTCCACGGCATGGTAGCAATATCCATGGCGACGGCTTGACGCGAACCTCTGGCACTATAATCGAGTATTTGCATCCTGATCCTATTTTGGTATGATCGTTTCTGCCGCGCACATACATCACATTGGCTACCAATTTACTTCATTGTTTTTTCCATACCCATCCAGTACAGACCACGCTTGAGTGCCAATAGAGTCTTCTCGACTCCAAAGTGACCCTGACTGTGGTATTCCCTAGTCAGTGATGTTTTCAGCTGTTCTGGAACAACGATTCGATTTCCTTTCATTAACCCATTAACCGGCGA
Organism: Sacculina carcini; assembly: GCA_916048095.2. Lineage (NCBI taxonomy): Eukaryota > Metazoa > Arthropoda > Thecostraca > Sacculinidae > Sacculina > Sacculina carcini. The sequence goes on from OU696585.1 coordinate 5,603,061, forward strand.
CCATGAAATTAATTAAGTTGGCTAATTGAAATTAGTTATTTCTTGTATAATTAGGTTCATTATACATGGTGAAATACGATTAAATACAAAATTTAATATTTTATTTTCTAGGATTTTCAGGGTGATCTAAAAATAGATCACTGCCGGAGAGCGCCGTAGGGTACACCGCGTATAGTGGGTGTATTTTAAATGACATATATTTTTCAATAGACTATCTGCACGCTGTGATCTAACTATGAATGAGGCTGTGGCCTTCCTGGACGACCTTGGCCTCGATGTCGATGAGGTTGAGGCTCACATTCTTCTAGGTTGAGGTTGGTATTGGGGGGTTTCCAAGACTCTTAATCGATGAGATGATCATAAAGTACTACGACCATCACGACCTGAAGCTGTTCATTCGAGAAAAACCCATTCGATTCGGATACAAGTTATGGTTATTGTGTGGCTCCGACGGGAACATCTACACAACATCTTTTTCATCAGTACAAGGAGCAGGATCACTCTGCAGAGATCCCGATGGGGTATCGAGTAATCCTCAGCCCCATCTCCCAGGTCGATATCGCTAACGGGAAGGAACTCTCCTTCGACTAATTGTCCGCCTCTCCATCACTTCTTGTCTCGTTGACCAAAATGAGATTCAGTGCGTTAGGAACCATTCTCGTCAATTGAACAAAGAAGAATCCGCTCAAGTCGGACAAGGAGATGAAGGCTTGGGACTCTTTGGAGCAGAAACTCAAAAAGAAGAACCATATTATTTTTGTCAAATGGAACGACAGCAGCTTCGTTTACATGGCGACGAACCATTCCAAATAAGTCCCTACAGTGAAGGCGTTGCTGTACAGCCGCGCCGAGAAAAAGGTGAAGGTCGGCAAATATGCTGTTATGTCCCAGGTTCGTTTGGTTCTGCTTCAGTCCCGGGTCCATTTTCTCTATGTTAGGTTATGTATGATCAGTTTAGTTGGCAAAGTGAAAGAGCCGGACTGAAGCTGGACCAAATATACCTAGGGTGCATATATCCTTATCGAAACGTCCTTAGCTCCGTGGAGGTCGACATGCTCCGCGTCATCCCCAAGTACAACAGTAACATGCGGACGTGGACCACCATGATTGGATGGTGGCGCACTTTGTGATTGAGATCGAAGATAAAAATATACTTTTCTCTTCTGATGGGGGCAATCCAGATGACCTTGGTGAATGCCTGGTTAATCCACAAGAACCATGGCGGAGAAGCCGGAAGAGGTTTCGGGCCACGGGCTCATGCGCGAGGTGGCGGTCTCGTATATGAAGATCACCAATGGCAAATACTCAATCATCGCACGGGCCCAGATCGCTTCTCGCGTTGGACTGGCAGCGCAGTCTCCGCTGGACTCCAGCTTCGACGGCCTCGGCCATATTCGCCTCGTGCGTGAACAGCAACGTCAATGTCAGGGACCCGGTTGCAAGTCGAGCCCGCTGTCCTACTACGGAAAGTGTGCAAACACTACGCTGTGCAGGCAGTATTTCAATACCTATCATACGACATAAATAATTACCGACAAACAGCTCGAAAAAGTCCATTTCGTGTTCCGATACGGACCATCTCGATTTGGATTGAAGCTATTGTATATACTCGAAGGCAGTGACGACGCAAGGACTTTTCCGGGGGGAAGGGGCTGAGAGGGGCTAAGGAAAAGATGCGGGGATTTCGGGAAACATGAATAACTACTCTCGAAATGTTCATGGTCAGGATTTTTGGTGTGCTCAAGGGGATGGCATATTTTGGGGAATTTCAGCCCCTCCAAGTCCCCCCTTGGCACCGCCGCTGCGCGAAATTCTTGATAAAAATCGGCAGGAACGCATATTTTCACTATTAGACTAGTTACACTTATTTTTGTGTTAAATTTCGTGTGGTGAGCCTATTTCCTCTAAAACATTGAGTTTCTGCCATTATAAGCGTAAACCGGCAGTGATCTATTTTTAGATCACTGAATGTAAATCGCTCCTATACAGAAGTTATAATTATTAGAGCAATGAAATTTGCTGTGAGGAGCATGAAGTAATATATATATATATATATATATATATATATATATATATATATATATATATATATATATATTATTAAAACCAATTATTTTTCTACTCGAGGTCGTGTGTCTATGCTGTGGGTCAACAAAGAGGACCACCGAAAAAAGGGTAAAAATGGTCTACTTCAATGCTCTAATAGGACAAGTTAAAAACTCCAAAGTAATTAATTAAAATAAAATATTTGTAAGTACAAGGTCCAAATATTATAACAAATACATTATATTCATCATATCAAAAAACAATTCTGAGAAAAAAATAGTTGAAATTGGTGATCTATTTTTAGATCACTGCCGGCTAATGGGTTAATATATCATTGCGAACGTTTATACCGTCGCAGCGTCTAAAACAACCATTGGGTATCGCACCGTTCGATGATAGCTGTGTTTTTGCGCTGATGATACTTTGGTCTTTCAGTTGGCCCCGCTTAATGCGATCAAAGGGAGTCTCTTCCGTCAGGTAAATATGTCGGTCCATATGCTCTTTATTGTCATTGACATTGACATCTACCGATGATGGAATACGACTTAGAAAGTCTGCCACTTGATTATCAGATCCTTGTCGATACAATATCTCATAATCCTGAGCGATTTCGAGCTCTAATAACCATCGTGCAAATTTACCCCTTGGATCTTTCTTCTGCTCATCCACACAAGTGGGTTGTGGTCCGAAATGAAATAAACCTTCTTTGCAGCCCGATGGTATTCCCATCACTTGCGCAAAGCCGCTATAAGTGCCCAGGCTTCCAGTTCTCCAGCTACATAATTACGCTGGGCCGAAGTTAACCCAGAAGAGGAAAAAGACATTGGTTGTAATTCACCCCTTCCATTCTTCTGAGCCAGCATGCCCCCACTCCGCTGGTACTGGTGTCAGTAGAAGGCTTAACCACTTTGTTACATTTGTTTACATTATCCCCCTTGCCCCTCCCCCCTCTGACGTCACCCCCCTCTGACGTCACCCCCCTCTGACGTCACCCCCCTCTGACGTCACACTTAACCTAACTTTTTTAACCTAACTTTTTTTTCTTTTTTTTTTTAACCTAACCTAACTTTTTTTTTTTTTTTTTTATTATTATTATTTTTTTTTTTTTTCAATTTTTTTTTTCTTTTTTCCAACCTAACCCAACCCGACCTAACCTAACTGTTTTTTAACCTAACCTAACTTTTTTTTTTTAACCTAACCTAACTTTTTTTTTTTTAACCTAACCTAACTTTTTTTTTTTTAACCTAACCTAACTTTGTTTTTTTTTTTAACCTAACCCAACTTCTTTGTGTATACCTAACCTAACTTCTTTATTCTATACCTAATCCGACCCAACCCAACTTTTAGTTATAATTCTTATTCTTCCTTTCTTATTATATTTATTCTTTATTCTATGCCCAACCTAACTTTTTTTCTTTCTTATTCTTCCTTTCTTATTATATTTATTCTTTATTCTATACCTAACCTAACTTTTTTTTTTCTTTATTCTATTCCTAACCCGACCCAACCCAACTTTTAGTTTTATTTCTTATTCTTCCTTTCTTATTATATTTATTCTTTATTCTATACCCAACTTTTATTTTTTTTTATTTCTCATTCTTATTTTCTTATTATATTTATTCTTTATTCTATGCCCAACCTAACTTTTTTCCTTTATTTCTATTTTATGTCACGATACTCATTATATCGGGATCGCCAAGTCGATGTTTGGCAGAGACGATAATATAATAATTTTCAATCATACTTGAAAAATGTAAATAGTAAAATATTAAATGTCCCGGTAATCAAATTTCCATCATCATCACATAGCTTATACATGGGAATTGATCGACGTTTGTATATGGAAGAAATTTTGAACGTTTCGTTGCTAAATGTCCGTCGATATCTATTTTCAAACATAGTTTTCGGTATAAACATTCGCACATTACTTTTTGGTTAGTGTTTTCATCACGTGTTGATTTGATACATTGATATCGCGAGGTGTCATACCGGTTGATGTACAGGTGAAGTATGTCCGGTGAAGATCAGTCTAAATATATCGTACGTTTAATATATCAAGTCTCCAATCCCTACGTCCGTATTTCGCATCATCTGCAATATCTCCGAAAAGTGTGTGAAAATCCCTGGTCATTTGTTGTCCCATGTTTCTATAATTCACTTCCATCTCATATCCTTCTATCTCCATCTTTCTTCGCTTTCACTTCATATCTGTACACATACTTGTTCTCTAAATATTTAAATCCCACATTGTCTTAAACCCTATGCTAAAATTTAGCCGCTCAATGTGCACACTCATCTTTTACTTGTTTTTTGTTCTCAGGTATTTTTGTGCACTGTAATCAGTTTTTCTATATCTACCTGGTTATCTTTGTACTGATTGTGTGTGTGTGTGTGTGTGTGTGTGTATTCTAATGATTATTTATTGCGCTCTGCGCTTGTCTCATATTGCGTCGACGTGTAGTTTTGTTTTTTTTTTGGTCTGATATATTTTTGTTCTTTTTGAATCGCACCACTGCTGTTATGTTCGCTAAATCAAATGCATGGTGTTGTTAGAGGTAGATGTGAAAGTTCTAAATTAGTGTATATATTTAAGTTTGTATTTCAACTGCATTTTCAATTATATTCAAATCTTTTAAAAGTGGTATTTGTATAACGAATTTATTATATTGTATTATGAGCTCACTTTTTTTATTCAGTACTTTATGAGTTTGACCATTGCATGCAAACTTTCAGCTTATTACAATGATATATATATATATATATATATATATATATATATATATATATATATATATATATATATATATATATATAATCATTGCATAAACTTGAACTAAATCATGTCAATGTACAAAAACAGTTTGTAGCCATCACATGTATTTGTCGCGCGTATGTTCATAGACAAATAGGCGAACGAGATGTTTTCAATATTTGAGTGTGGACACTATGAATCAGATTGTTGTTGAGTAGATTTGGAAAGTCGAAAGACATTGTCGAGACAGCGTAGATACCGTTAGACGCCAGGCTTTGGATCAAGTAACGTGTGCCATGTAGTGTTCATACCTGTACACAATAGGTTGACGTAGACGTTGTCGGATGCCCGGCTATGGATCAGGTAGTTGCGCCGTGCATATTGCCAGCACGTGATGTAAGTTTAAATCGTGAAGTGTCGGCGTCAGAACTAGAGAATTTTCTTGTCTCTCGGTGTTGAATTTTCACTTGGAGTGGATATAGGACAATTATCATAAACACTACTCGTCCAATTTCTTTACGGTCATCCTTATGCAGGTATCCTTCACAGTCTACAAGTATGATCATAGTTTAAAAAGTTGATTGTCGATAGCAGAATAGACACAAAACAGAATCGTGGATACCCTTGCACAAAGAGAGCTGTACTGTCACACACGCCAGATTTTGACGTCTGAATCACAGTCTAGTGTATACAAATGTGAGATTTGTTTATGTAAGCGTAAGGCCCGGTTTTTGTCGGTAAGTTCATAGGGTTAAAACACTAGGCGTTCTTATATCACTGCCCTTCTCAAATACTTATTAATTTCAACTTGGAAATATTCGCTGTCATACAATAGTATATTGTTATACCAAGTTGATTCCAGGGCGATACTTTACCAAAAGACCTCTACCTAACACCGCCACTGGATATATTCACAAGAGGTATGACTTGCATGTCGGTATTTGAAGCTTGAATAAATTATGTCACTAAAGGTAAAACTTAACAAGTTTTTTACACTGGTGTGCACTGGCGTCATCGAGACGCATCAGCAATTAGTCGAATCATTGATCGTCTCCTCGTGATGGTCAGCTGGAAGTTAGTGTAAAAAGATGTGTGTTCATCGTTCGTCATATATATGTGTGTGTGTGTTTTTTTTTAATGTACATTAATAGTTGAACTAATATTTTGACTCTACGTGTTGGAAATGTCAGAAAAAGTTTACAGATAAGGCGTTATCGACATGTTATCTTTCAATAGTGAAAAAAGTGTGACACAATGGGATTGACGCTTTCTAGTGTTTTTGGAAAAAATAATATAACTGCTTTGAGGTCGACTATTTTTTCGTCGGTGGCTTGGTCTTATACCAATTGATACACCGTGCTAATACTTGTGCTGAAAATATATATATTTGTGAAATACTTGGTTGCACCTGTATATAGGTCATGGTAAAACTAATAATTTATTTTTTAATTTGTTTCTATTTCATACTTGTGTATTAATTTCAAACAACAAACTATTCATTTTCTGTCTAATGTCTGAACTTTCTGTCTAAACTCTAATGTGTTTAAACGGTATCCTAGCCTCAATATCGCTGTCATAATCGGTATCATAGCCTGAACTAATATATGTGTATAACAGAATCTATTACCGTTGTGGAAATGATATCGCTGTGGCAAGTTTGAATATGACAAACGGTAGCTGGATGTAGAGTGAAACAAGTCAATAGTTTCCTAATAGAGCATAGAACAATATCATCGGTTCGTATCTCTTTTTCGAAAAATTCTGCAAGTATGTTTACATGTTTTTATATTAATTTCTGAGTATGCAACTGATTATATAAGATGTTATTTATTGTTGTGTTATACACGCTAGTTTTTATTGTTTTAGTATCATCAGTGTCATTTTTGCTGGCTCTTATTTTCTTCTATGATGAATTAATATTATATATTACTACCAGTTTATACGTTTCTGCTTTACTTTACGCTATATCAAATAATTGTTTGCAGCTGTTCAGTATCCAAAGTGAGTATAAATGGCCATTTGGTTGATGTTTATGGTGTGCTCAAACAAACTAAAGCTTAACACCAGATTTGTATATTACAACAGTATTGTTCCCCTAAAACTTTATTGGTGAAGATCGAAACTGTTGATATATATGAAAAATCTGCAATTAATATTTATTTATTGGGTTCTTATTCTAAATCCTTCGAGCTAGTAATTACTTTAAACAAAGCATTCCGAAGAAAAAGTACAATTGTACCCAACCTATTTGGTAAATACATATTTACTTGTTTGAACAGTTTTGAACATTTGCATGTAATTTTTCGCAATTTATTTGAAAAAACTTCACATATTTAATACTTGCCCGTGTACACTGTTGAGGATTTATTGAGATCGCCCGCATTCGGACTGTACTCTGAAAATATTATATCTTTGTTGAGGGTCAGCCAGTTGGTGGGCAGAAGAACAGAGTGTAAGGCCACTTGCCATTGTTGTGTATCTAGACCAGTGGTCGGGGAACAGGGGTAAATTACCCCAATTGGGGTAAATTACACATTTTTGGGGGTAATGAACGTGCTACGGATGTGGATGTGCTAAATGAGGGAAACTGATATGAAAGTT